>JAECUM010016105.1:0-73606 GCA_016617855.1 Megalonaias nervosa
GATGGTGTAATAGTGTTATTGTGATATAGGTATGTGATGGTGTAATAGTGTTATTGTGATATAGGTATGTGATGGTGTAATAGTGTTATTGTGATATAGGTATGTGATGGTGTAATAGTGTTATTGTGATATAGGTATGTGATGGTGTAATAGTGTTATTGTGATATAGGTATGTGATGGTGTAATAGTGTTATTGTGATATAGGTATGTGATGGTGTAATAGTGTTATTGTGATATAGGTATGTGATGGTGTAATAGTGTTATTGTGATATAGGTATGTGATGGTGTAATAGTGTTATTGTGATATAGGTATGTGATGGTGTAATAGTGTTATTGTGATATAAGTATGTGATGGTGTAATAGTGTTATTGTGATATAGGTATGTGATGGTGTAATAGTGTTATTGTGCAGAAGTAAAATGTCTTCTTTCAGTTTCTTGGACTTTTGAGGGAATGCATTTTGTTCAACACATTTCAACTATTTGTTTTCAGGATTTTACATTTCTTACATCATATATTTTATATATTTTTTTTTACATATCTTTAACACTTTTACTGTTTATATTTTTCCTTGTGTACATTTGTTGGGAGTGCATAATCTTCCTAATGTTTTTGTGCAATTCTTTATTTTAATATTTTTTTAACTTTACCTTTTTTTGGCACCACATAGCTACTATTGTGCTGATGTGCCTTAAAATGCAGAAATTGGTAGGGTTCTTCCTTTCCTTAAGTGCAAGCCTTAGTTTGGCTGTTGTACATGGTGGAAACCTTAAGTTACTGTGTGGAAACCTTTTTAGTTTTTCAGTGACCATGACTTAACCCCAGGTGTAAATCTTCCACAGTGTTTGTTAACTGTTGATGATGGGCAGCTTGAGTGACTGTGCTGAAACCATTTTCTTCTTTCAGTCATAGTGACCATGACCTTTGATCATTGCATCCTAAAATTGATGGGGTTCTTTCTTACCCCAAGTTCAAGCCAGCCACAGAGTTTGGTAACTATGGTTGGTGGACACAAAGAGATATTGTGTGGGAACCATTTCTCTTGTTCAGTCAGTTCTTTCATACTCCAAGAGCAAAGGAAATTGTAAAAGAAAAAGGAAAAGTAATTGTAGATGTTATTATGCAATAGCCAAATTGGTAATACAGTCTAATGGTTTGTCATCATAGCATAATACACTCCACTTTACAGCAAGCATATCAAAATTATTGAATGTTTGGTTGAAATTAGTTTTATTTCACTCCATTAAAAGATGTTTTCAGTCTGTGACATATATCCACAAAGGTGGGCCTCATTTTCAAAACTGTTTTATGCCAGAATATGGTGATAAATGGTTATAAATAAAAGCTCATTTTCACACCCCATGATGTGAAATGCATAAATTAAAGATACAATGATTCATAAATTTGCTGGTTCCATGATGTGTTTGCTAAAATATGTTTAGCTGTACTGGTGCAAGTCTGCACCACTGTGCTTTCCACAAAACGAAAAAGTAAGACTCAGAGTTATGGGTCTTTGTTGCCAGACAATCTTTTTAAACGGCTATGAACCACAAATATGTTTGTTATTTCAGTTAAGTTTTTGTTATTGGAGGGAATGCAGTTTTAAATTTATTCCTGTATCAGACTTTTTCTAAATCAGTTGTACAAGTTATAACAGCTCTCCTCAACATACTAGTAAGTCATAAAAGCTAAATAATGACTGAAGGTATTTCATTGGTCAGTTTTAAGTCTAACTTATACTTGAGCTAAACTTCTGTACAAGTTCAGACTAGAGTTCTTTTTATTAAATCCAGGCCTAGTGTTGAAGGTGGTCTTTAACATGGAATTAACTTTAGTACCAGATGATGGGTGACAACACACCCATACAGATGTCTGCACCAGGATTAATACCAAGGACAGCATATGTGCAAAGCTATCCCACTACCCCAACATTATCAAGGTCTATTTCAATGATGACTGGTAAACTAGGAGACTTCATCTGTATATGCCCCACCTAGCTTTCAGTGCTGGAAACATCACTGAATAAGCATGTTTTTGTTGAATGTACACATTAAACTGGAGCCCTGAATAATATTATTTCCCTCAAAATTCTTTGTATGCATCATGGAATCTGATATGTAACAACACCAAACAATTCCGCATCAGATGCAACAGATGTAAACTATCTACTCGGTTTGTAAGGCAGCTCTTATATGTAGTACAACAGGTAATATTAAAAACACCACGGTGTTTCTGAGTGGCAACATTGACAACCAGAATGGTCCATTTAGAGATACTGTATTTCAATTACAATATACTCTAAATTGAATTCCAAAACATTTTTCTTGTCCCTGATCGTTACATGTATTGAACGGGTTTGAAATTTACATAACCTCTACTAGCATGATCGGACCCTGGATGGCCAAGTGATCTAAAGCACTCACCTGTACTGATCACTGCCATCTCATCTCTGTCCACAAGTGTTTCGAGCCTCTGGCTCGGATGTATTATGTTCATCACAAGAGGTAATATTGACTGGTGATGTTCTTAATTGGTATTTAATGGCACATTAATACAAGAAGTACCATATATACTTGCCTGAAGATGGGTCCAAATGCAAACTACACAGACTTGGATCTGCTGTTGCATAATGCTCCAGCAGATTTGGGTCTGTGCAATTAGGAGTGATCATCAGAATGAGCAACATAGACCCTGATATGCATGCACATCATGACAGATCACTGTTGTTGTGCAGTAAGACTCAATTTGCAAGCTAGTGTATATATAGCATCCGAGTAAAATGTCTTGTTAAGAGATGCAAAGCATTTGAGCATAAACTATCTTTCCCTCCACAAGCACAAATGCCAATAAAGGCCTGGATCTATTCCAAGTCATAGAAAACAGATTGGGGAGCATACTGTATCATATTACTCTGGGTATACAGGACTTAGATCTAAACTTGACTGGTTTTGTTGTGTATAGATGGCATGTAAATTTTTCCATCAGATGCATGATTCAAAACACAATCAGGGATTTGCACCATCAGGCATAGAGAACATCCCATCAAAAGCCATCATGTTGACACAAACTATTGATTTGTCTCAGAACAGTATCACTAATAATCACTTCAACATACTACAAAACTATCCTCTAATGCATCTAATCCCACATATGGCCCAAATTCCAAACCTTGTACACACAGAAACCAAATTTCATTCCTCCATTTCACATATTAATTTATCCTTATGTAGAAGCAGCAAAAATCAATCTTGCAAATATGGTTGAACCTGTCTTTAAGGACCACCCCATCTGCAGGTCATAATAATATATAATCAATCTGCTTTGAGGCCCTGGTCTGTCATAGCAGTGTTCTTTCAAGACAGGTTTTGTGCGAATGCAAAATTCATGTTTCTAAGTTATTACGCTGGTTATCACCCACCCACCCCATTTATCTTTACCAATTAAGTAGGTCCTTAACCAATCCCGTTATTTTCCAGAGTAAATTTAATGAAATATAAGCTCCAATCATGGTTATTTATCAACATATACAAATTGTTCAAATGATGGAGATGAGGTTGCAGGAGCCATTATCACTTCTACATGGCCTTATCTCAAGCTGTTACTGGTTAAAGCCTCCATATTTGCCCAAAAAATTACAACCATACACAGATCTATTAACTACAGTTAAACCTACCAACAATTTACAATCTTTTCAGAATCTGTTTCCCTGAAAGCATTGCAGACCCATAAACTGAATAACCTATTAATATCCCAAACCTTACAAAAACATGACTTGTTTATGCAATCTGTAGGAGTACTCTCTGTGGTTGGCTGCCCAGTCACATTGGTACCGAGGTAATAAAACGGCCTTTAATCCTCTGTCTGAATGAAACATTCCATATACTGACTTTAAATATTAGGAATTAAAACTCGACGAACAAGCTTCTGAATACTGAACCTATCACTGGAGACTGGCATCCCCTGATTAGAACAAACTGCAGAGATGAGATTGTATCATGTATAGGACATATATTTGACCGTAAACACCTCCTGACGGGTGAACCTTGACCTGAAAGCATAAAACTCTGCCAGTGGAATGCATTCTTGTAGAGTAAATTTACTTGGAACCTGTGAGCAGAATTTTTTTAATTGTGAACTAAATTAAGAAGCTTCATGATGATGTGCCACCAAGAGCATGTGTGTGATTTGAATTTTTTAATGTAGCCTTAACAGCATCATGTCCCACCCAGTCACATTATCCCGACACCAGGTTGACCAGTCCTATCACTAACCTCAAAATGCTGAGTGCCAAGCGAGGCAGCTGCAAGTACCATTTTTGGGGTCTTTGGTACGACTTCCCGTATCCAAGGTCGACGCTCTAACCACTTAGGCCACCAGAGCGGTGTGAACCACCAAGTAAAATCCTGGACATGAGGAAATGCCGAGTTTAAAAGCTGTGACCCAATATATTAAGGAGTTCTGGTTTTTTTATGCCATCTTTCAAACCTTTTAGTTTAAACATCTTTCCATTGTACTACGTGTTTTATGTTTATTTGGAAGGTCACTGCTCTGGTGGTTTAAGTGGTTAAAGCATTCGCCTCAGATGCAGTAGGTTGCGAGTTGGAACCCCCTGCCAAGTCATACCAAAGACTAATAAAACTGGTACTAACAGCTGCCTCGCCTGGCGCTCAGCATTAAGAGGTTAGTGTTAGGACTGGTCAGCCTGGTGCCAGGATAATGTGACTTGGTGGGACATGATGTTACATGTCCACGGCATGATGCCCCAAAGCTAGACATTATTATAAACTGCCACACTACAGACATCATAGCAATATAACTGAATTTTTTTTAAAACTATGCTAAAAATCAAAAACACACATCAAATACATCTCAGTACCACACCCATACTAAGGTCACTTTAGGTGTAGAAATAGACATGTTTGTTCAGTGGTAAACATTACATATTAATAACTTTACATTGTATATTATGATAGGTTACTCCCAACAAGTTAACTTGGTATTATAGTCTGAATGAGTATAGGAATTTGAGGAGTGGTCTGCATGCTGGATAATTATTGATGCATGAACTAGCTTGTACCGCTGAATGTCACTCATTGGTTACTCAAATTCTGTCAATTTCAAAGAATAATTCTTAACCAACTTCAGAAAAGCATTTTGCTAGTTTATAGAGCAAACTAAGCACAGGTTATTTATAACTGATACAAGCCAAACTTAAATGATGTTGAACATTGAGACTTGTTAAAAATAGAAAATGCACTATATATATTCTCAAGGTGCAAATCTTCATCTGCTCGACTCCGGGACAAGTATGCAGTAAAGTTTTACTCTGCACAGCCAATTTTTACCCTATCAGGACCAGTGAACAAATGGTTTTCCTGAGCCCTTTCTAAAAGCATCTGGATTTTACAGTATGCTCTTTTCTCTGTAGCAGAACTGTTCTCATTTACCTACGTTGCATCACATATATCTGCTTGTGTCCAGCATTCTATATATGTAGATCATTTTATAGAATGTTATTTTGTCTATCAATCAACCTTAATCTTAATGATGGCATCAAAAGAAACAAAAATGTTAAAACAAAATATTCAGACCTCAAATACCGTCATAATTGTGCATTCTGTATCTCATCACCTCTCTAACATTAAAAATGAACATGAAATCATCAAAACACATCTTATCACACTGTGATGTTATCAAACTGACATGTGACACATCATGTAGTTGATGGTGCTGATTTTAAAAAAGTTGACACCCAAAAATCGCCAACCTCAATATTTTGTTGCCAGTTTTCAAAAAATGTCACCATGCAAGGAGTCAATATTTTTTCATGTCTTTTAATGTAGGTATATATGCCAACCCAAACAGTGGTAAGTGTAATTGCTGCAAACATCAAAAAAAAAAATTGTTTCTGTCTCACTGTATTTCTCCTTAGGACAGTGATGTTCCAAGTTTTCCCTCACAAACACTCCTACACACATACATGTACCTGCAAAACTAACCAAGAAAGTTTTGTTTCTTTCAAATAAAACTCAGGTTTTTCAAGTTTATTCATCATTAAGAACTATATATATATATATATATATATATATATATATATATATATATATATATATATTGATTGCAAGCAAACAAGATCTACATATACTTTTGGAAAAGTCCTAAAGGCTAAATGTTCTAGATCTAACACATATCAACTGCACAAAAAACTAGAAAATTTGTCCCCAAGGATGAAGTCATTCACCACTGCCATTGCAATGATGTATATATGTATATATATAGCTTCTTAAACATAACTTATCAAATGATATCATCCCAACAAGACAAGCTACTGATGCAGATCTGAACATTTTAAGCATGTATGAAACAAAAATATATTTTAAAAAAAACAATGGTTACAAATTCACTTAATGTTCTTGTAAAAATTATGAAATTAAAAGGTCACCAATTTATAATTGCTACTGCATGGTAGTGTGAAATAAAAACTAAGGTAAATGACAGAATTCAACAGTGTCATTACTGTGAAGCATTTCTAGGAAGTAAATATCCTCCCATGACACTTGTCAATTTGACAATAAAATCAATTCTTATATATACAGCCAGGTGAGGGCTGTTCCTTAAACATACACAGAACCCAGGGAAAGCAATTTTTTTAATAAAATAAATATGCCATGTTACTCAAATTAGTCAAATTGCACATGAGTGATTACTCCATATTAAAAGTGCCTTCCCTGTGTCCCAGGTATGTATTACTGAAAGAACACAAAGATGAAAACTAGTCGAGCATTTTTTTGTCAGGAACTTCAACATTTTATTGTGCATTTACTTCAAGCATGAGTTGTATATAGATGGGCCATTTTCAAAAGTATTTAGGAAAATAAAAAATTTTTGAGACTGGAATTTTGCTATATCATGGTACAAACTTGTGAATAAATAAACACTATACCAAAGTTTCAGCCAAATAAAGCGACTGTAAAACAGGAAAATTAACACATCTGACGATGATACTGCTGCCAACAATACCTAAAAGTGACGCCTCAATATTCACAGACAAGATAAAATATTAATCACATTTATCACACAAAGTAATACTTGTTCCAAATGCTGACACAGGTTACAACATATAGCAAATAAACTGTATCAATTTTACATTTGTCTACCTCACAAAATTCTCCACTATGACAAGATGATATTTAGAGCATTATGTCCACCTCTTGAGGAATGAATCATATTCACTACAAGCTTTAAATACAGAATTATTTTTTTTTAAAGCAAAATAATAGCAAAATATATGAATCTTTTTAAACAGTAAGCTGTTGGAAGATAACAAATGGCAAGTATTATGATTAGATCAAATCTGTTATAAGAAATAGTTCAAAGAGTTAAATCTTGTATCGAAATATATGAAAAATTTATTCATTTATAGAACATCTATTACATGTATAGTAAATAAGTAAATGTGCCAAGTGAAGGTTCCACCTCCAGTGTTATTTCATTCCCATCAAATGTATGTCATTTTTTAAATTAAGGGAAGTTCATCTGGCCGTGACATCCGACTCCTAAATTCATCTTCTGAATGCTTACTGCTGTAGTAATCACACACATGGTGCAGACAAGGACTGGTTTAACCAACAATTTCTTCAAGATTTTTGCACATTAAGGAGAATTCTAATGGTGGTATTTTTCCTCTCTGGCTTTTTCTTAAGTGGTGGTTTAAAGGCAACTGGAGGAGAGGGGCTAATATTCAAGTAGATCCTCATAGTATGTTTCAACAAACTTGTATGATAAACAATGTTTAATGCATGAAGATAAAATATACAGTTGTTTATCTTCATTACTGACATAGTGGCAATGATCATGAATGATGGTAATCACACAATGGACAATGGATTGGCATTACTGGAACAAATCTGAGTATTATATCAGGATTCTTTCTGCCAAATATGGTCAAATTCTGTTGTTTTCGTGAAGTTGTTGAAGTGTGTTTTTTTATTATTAGTAAAGGTGGCTGTATCTTATGGATCTGCACTTTTAATGAATTTGTATAAGTTTCATTCAAGAATGTTTTCTTTCAAATGTAGTCAAATTTTGTTAAGCAGTATTTCAGAAAAAGCTGCAAGCAGAAATAGTGAATAAATGGCACACAATGTAAAAAGGATAATGGATACTGAATCAAGCTCACTTGGTCTCATCTAATTTCAATACAGATAAAATCATGGAAAATAAAGAACCATTTTTTGGTACCAAATATTATGCTATAGAAAGTTTTTTAAAATAGTAACTTTTTAATACATCACAATTACCAACAAGTAATTTTACATGTTGAAAAATAGTGATCCACAGTCTTGGAGTTGCATGTAACTTCACCTTCTTCTTAAAATTACATCATGTATCACATCAATAATTATAAAATATTCTGTTTTCAAATGAACTTGTAAATTTTTATCTACTTTATAAAAAAACATACACATAAGCATCCAATGCAACCAGTACAAATTACTGTACACGATTATTCATGATTTTTAATTGTCATTGTGACCTAGACACAGTGTCAAAAATTAATCTTACAAAAATGGCATAAAACGTTTCAAGTATAGCAAATTTAACAAAATGTAACATGCAAATATTTAAAAAATTAGACATTTGCAAATATTTAATTAAACATGGCAAATCTGCTACTCACTATAATAGGAGCATAACCAATGTGACTAGATGAACCCAATATAGACAGTTGGTTCAAACATTTTATAGATGTCCACCTGATGTAAAGACAGTTGTTCCAAACATTCTAAAGGTTTCCACCCAATATAAAGACAGTTGTTTCAAACATTTTATAGGTTTCCACCCAATATAAAGACAGTTGTTCCAAACATTTTACAGGTTTCCACCCGATGTAAAGGCAGTTGTTCCAAACATTCTGCAAGATTCCACTCAATATAAAGACAGTTGTTCTGAACATTCTACAGGTTTCCATCCAATAAAAAGACAGTTGTTACCAACTTTCTACATGGTTTCACCCGATACAGACAGTTGTTCCAAACATTGTACAGGTTTCCACCCAATATAAAGACAGTTGTTACCAACATTCTGCAGGTTTTCATGCAATACAGACAGTTGTTCCAAACATTCTACATGGTTTTGCCCAATACAAACAATTGTTCCAAACATTCTACAGGTTTCAACCCAATATGCAGTTGTTCCAAACATTCTACAGGTTTCCACCCAATATAAAGACAGTTGTTCCAAACATTGTACAGATTTTACACAAAAGCAAATATCACACGATAACCGATGAAGTAAATATTTCTTCAGACAATATACAAAATATTTTCATTTCTTAACAGGTGCAATTTTGCTCAATACAACTTAAATGTATCTGGTTGCTTTGAATTCTCACTTCAAATGTTCTTGTACATGCAAAGCATGTATCAGACATCACAAAATAGCATTTGGAAAGTGTACTGTTCTCAGTCAAACCTTGACTACCAGAACCCAGGGGTTGGGTAAGCATCAGTAAACTGAAACCGCTGGGATAATCACCTTGTTGCTGTTGGTTTTAATAGCCCTTTTAATACATTGTTGACTAAATCATACAGATGAAATGGGAGCTAAGTGACTTTCTCAAGGACACATCGTAGCCATCAACCGTGGCTGGAATGGGTGGGTACCAAACCTGCAAGTCTTGGATTACAAGCCCAACACTCTGTGAAACAAGATACTGCTACTTCCGGTGGATAATCAGGAATCTGAATATTTGAGTCTGTATATAAAGTGGATCGTATTTGTATTACTAAATGCTGTAGGACTAATACAATGTTTGTTCAAAATCCAAAAGGTTAAAATAGGTGCAAACAAAATTAAAGTGTAAAGTTAATTTGCTCAAATACATATATCCATGTCGCTCCCACATTCCACTTCTAACCTCTGGACAGAGACAAGTCTAAGGTCAGGTTAGAAATTATAAATTGATAAATGAAAGGACTAAGTTTTGTGAATTTTTCATATCCTTCATGTTTTTTTTGTTTTTAAAATAGAGGGTACCAACAAACAGGAGGCTGTGCAAATACTATAGTAGTTTAGGAGTAGTAATAATAATCTGTACAAATGGATGGAAGATGACAGGCCATCAAATAGGTTTTTCTAATCTATGACCAGTAGAGCTAAAAAATGAATGGATTACCTAAATATTCAATTTTAAATTTGAACTTTGCTTCACCTGAAAATGCACTCTTAAGTTTAAACAAACGAGTTCCACTGTTACAGTGTAAGACATCTGGGAGGACATGGTGTTGGATAATTGAGGCTTTGAATAATCAAAGGTCTACTCTAATGCTACAACTTACGTACACTTATCAAAATACAGACCTAGTAAATTTGACTTGCTTCACAAACCACCTGACACTGTGGTATCTTTTAGAACATGTTTACAATATAATTTATTCATTTGTTCTAAAAATATGAATGTTAGCACTGTATGTGGGCCTAATCTGGCATAGTAGGGCGTAAATCCCTTCCACAAACTGAAGAATCCTTCCTTTTTCACTGTCCTGAATAACACATCCTGAAATAATAATAATAATAATAATGACAAAACATCATGAAAAATATACCAATTTGCTTATGTAAATATACCCCTGCCTTTCCCACATTACACCCCCTACCCCCTGACAGAAATGAATCTACAGTAACAAAAGTAAACCAAAAAAAAGCACACAACTTTTCTGAAAACAGTTCAAGAAAAATCATTTGTCAACATGACATTTTTCTAATGTTTACCATCACAGCAATCCAATAAAACTGCAAGCACATTTAGTTGCTACATTCTGTCATACATTTCATCCAGATGCAAGTCAATAACAGCAATAATTCTTACAACAGTCACAGAAGATTCGTCAATATGTGCAATTTTTAATGATGACCATAATATGTAGAGTGTCATAGGGATACATACATACAAGACAAACTGCTGGACTAATAGCAGTGATTGTGTCATGCACTACATTAGACTACAAGACAAAAAAGGCTGTAGCTATAATATGAGGCCTGATATCGCTAACCTAAGTAACTGACATTAAATCTACTGAAAGCAAATTTAAACATGCATGAAAATGTGAATGAAAAAAAGTTTGGAGCACTTCATTGCCCTATGATCTTTTAAGCCTAAAAAAAATAATACACATCTTTCCTATTTCCTGTTTGAACAAAAAATTGGGTTGGTCAGACAGAATAAGATCTAATTTTATTATAGAATAGTTAGATGTGCACTAAATTTAGACAATTTAAAAAAAAAAAGAAAAAATTTACGAAACCACATCTATACTGTAAATATACACAAGGAATGCAAGCAAGACCCCACCCCTTCTCCCTATTTGACTGTCATCTCACTTTTTCCTCGGGCCAAAATGGCAAGGAATTGAAAAAAACCTACACAAATCAATTCAATAGACACCAATGTACTTGGGCAACTGCAAATTAAATCAAATCCAGCAAAATGATTTTTCTTTTCAGCATTACCCATCATAAAATCTTTCCTCACGAAGACTATCCCAAGGGCTTTACTTACATATTTAAGTTCAGATCCAGAATAGATTTTACAATAAGTCCCTTGCACCATGGCATGCTGTTTAACTATGTGACAGTACAGATCAGGCCTTTAGAATAAAATATGTGCATACTAGGCCCTACATGTAATTAAAAAGATCTATGCTACAAGCAATAACAAACCAGCATTTCATCATCCAACACATCTTTAAGAACTTGATTAAATAAAACTTTACAATCAGATAAGACCAGAAATATCCATCAATCAGGTGTTAAATATTTTCAGTGTAGTAGTCTTCTTTTCAAACAATTTTTAAAACAGTAGAGTGTCCATATGAACATACATGACAACCCCAAGAGAGGTATATGCATAATTTTTGCTAACACGAGTGGCAATATAAGCTTAATCTGACAATAAAAAGTGTAATACTAGTAGTAATATTAGTACCCCTACTTCACTGAGGCTATGAACTCATAACTGATATATTACGTGCCATAATTACAGTACACTATGAAAAAAATGTACATTTATTTTTACTACTAACTTGGCTTTGCAGGCCAAAATACTTGACAAAAATGGACAAAATCAATGTGGATTAGAACCAGAATACAAACACAAAACACACAAAAAAAATATTTATATTTCAACACTGCTTTAACTAGTCTACATGTCTAACATTTGCTGAATGATTGTGAAGTCCACAAATTCTGCAATGGACATGATGAAGTGCTCAATCAAAGTGCTGTATTGCACTCACATATTCTTCTTTACAAATTTGCAAAGCAGTGTTGATTTGTCCTTTTCTCAGACATGTTTTGAAGCTTAGATAGACCCATCTGCTCTAAGAATATTCATCCACAAGTCAAACCATAAAAGCAAGTTTCACTTAATATCAAGCACCAGTTTCTTTAAAAGCAGACTGCTCCGTGAACTAACTTCACTATGAATATAATGAATTTGCGTCAAAGTTTCAAATTAACGAAACCCATCTGTTTTTTTTGGAAATGGGTCACATAGTTTCTATAAACAGAAAATTAGGAAAGCACTTGTATATCTATGATGGACAAATTAGCTCTTAATCTATTCTTATGCAGTGGTCTTTCTTTTTAAAATGTTCTCAAATATTTTTGATTAGTGGACTTAAAGAGCTGATAATATAAATGACAGACAGAACTTTTTAAGCTTTATTTTTATTTTATTTTTTAATGTAATGACTATGCCAAAAGCATAATGGTTGGCATGTATGTAAGGACTGGAAAGGTGAAATTTGTCTTTTCACATTTGCTGGAACCGATAGGTGGCGTAACTTCTTTTTAACCTTAATATAATCAGGGAAAGTGGTTTTAGGATGCCAGGATGCTTTCTGGAAAATTTGGTCTAATTCTGTTTGGTAGTTTTGTAGAAGAAGTCATTGAAAGATTTTTCAATTTTGGGACCAACTGTCATATTTGATGACAAATCAGCATCATTTGTACAAACCTGTTGGCCAGAATGCTGTTAAATTTGGTCAAATTCAGTTACACTGCTTTTGAGAAGTAGTTTAACAGAGTTTCATTCTTTTTCAAAATTTATGCTGGCCAAATCTGATGAGGAACATCATTTTGTACAAATCTAAAAGTCATCCATGCTATGATCTTGTCATATTTGGTTGAAATCTGTCCAGTGTTTTGTTGGGGTTTTTTTGAGAAATTAGTGATTATAGAAGAATATACAACAACTGAAGCAGGGCTATACTATTAACTCACTTGGCTTTAGTCAGGAGAGCTAATAATAATAACAACAACAACAACTAGAGTGTGTGTGTGTGTGTGTGATTTGGATTTTTAACGAAGATTTAACAATTTTTCAGTCATATCACTATGATGTCTGCAGTGTGACAGTTTATAGTGATGTCTAGCACTGGGGCATCATGCCGCAGACATGTAGCATGATGTCCCACCCAGTCACATTATCCTGACACCAGGTTGACCAGTCCTAACATTAACCTCTTAATACTGAGCGCCTAGTGATGCAGTTGCTAGTACCATTTTTATAAGTCTTTGGTATGACTGGGCCGTGTCTTGAACCCATGACCTCCTGCATCCAAGGCGGACACTCTAACCACTAGGCCACTGGAGCAGTCACAACAACTAGAATTATTAATTAGCAATGGATGAATCACAACAGGCCACCACTCACAACAATTTACTCTATACGGCCTTAAATATAGGAACTTGTGTAGGAAATGCAAAGTTAGGAGCAAAATAACATTCACGGGCCATAAATCTGCTGGAAATTAAGCACATTCAAGGTCCCATTGTTATAAAGTTGCAGTTGTCAACTTTATTCTGTTGATGCCTTTATGAAAGGCTGGTAATTATAACAGACTAAAGTGCTTAAAATTTGTGTGTCAATAAGAATTTCAAATGTAAAATACAAACTGGCAATATAGTGAAATGTAAAATACAGATGCAAAAGCTGGAGATAAAATTGTGTATCATATGGACTGGCAATCATACACTTACGAATGCTCCCGAATATTCTGGCTTCCCATTAATTGTCTTCATATTCTGAATTCTGTTTTACAAAAAAAGATAAAAAAAATAGTTGTAACATTATATGGGTTGCCCATGTCATTAACATTTAAATTTGGGAGAAAATGGGTTATAATTACCATGTAATTTACAAATTTCACTCTTAGTTAACTTATAATGGCTCATAAACAATTTTACATATATATATATATATATATATATATATATATATATATATATATATATATATATATAGATATATATATATATATATATATATATATATATAGAGATACATATATACATACAGACACTGTATATTCCTTAATTAATGACCCCCTCCCCTTTGTTTAAGAACAGAAAATTTAAAAGATGCAGTGTAGGACCCATGCTTTCAATACCATTCTGCTTCAGATCCATAATTACAACAAAATTCTGCAGCAGTCTCAGCTGAACTCACTGTTACATTGTATGTATCAATGTATTAATTACTAAAGTCAGAGGCACACATATAGTGCTAAACATGATGTAATAGCTGGGTGGCAAGTTAAGTCCTAATTCAGCCAACTGCAGAGTGGGAAAATGTCTTGAACAATTGATCATTTTAACAGTGCTGATATTTAAAAGGACTGAATTCAGTGACAGAAAGATCCCTAGATATACATGTGGTTATTACAAGAGTAAATCAAAAGAACAACTTCTAATAAACTCCCCGCTCCCTTTTAGAAAATGTAATGTGTGTATGTTCATATTTTTGCAATTCTGTATTTTAAATTTTTTCTTTTTACTTTTACTCTTTATAAATTTAAGATAATATGGCATGGATTCATTAGTTAGCATGTTTATGACATGGAAAAACATTGATATGACTCTACAAAAAAATCATAAACTTGAAAAGCTCTCAGCTCAGATTTTTGGCTTGAGTTGGGTTACTGAAATTTTTAAGTAAGTTCATATGTAGGCAAGAGATGGCTATAAAAATCGTTTGAATAATCTAAAGTATTTTAGTGATTTTGTCAGAACTATGGAGGTTTTGATTTATGGTATCTGACAGTTAAGTTTCTCATTATCAATTTAATAAATTTGACAATATCTGAAATAAAGTGCAATCTCTTACCTTGTTTTGGCTATATCAACAGGCATGGAGGCAGCAGTGGTCACCAGACCACTGATCATACTGGCACAAAAATGCAAAAATAAGTTATCTTTGAAATAACCTGCAAAAGACAAAAAGCATCTCAAAGATACACCAAATCTATTTATAAATCTGTAGACACTGCATGGTAGCACTAGACAACTAAACATTAGGCAACCCAAAAATATGATCATATTACTAAAAATGATTATGTTAAATATTATAACAGAATTTTATATATTTTTCATCAGCATATATTGGATCATTAAATTTTTACTCTGGGTACCTATAGCAGGATGTCTGAATTATCTCCATATAACTGCATTGTTGACTGTTGGGTGATTGCTGCTCGTAAGAGGCCAAACTAATGCATATGCAGGCTGTATATTATCTGATTAAGGAATTGCAGTCCATACTGCCAGTCGGGGTGAATGTTTGTCTTTTGCCAACACACTAATATATGGTAGCAGTATCCTTTATCAATGGCCTGTCAATGCCTATGATCTTGAATTACGCTTTCTCATTGGCCAGTTAAAGAATTAAACCAATCCCACTTGCTGTTACATACAAAATCCTATATGGAAAGTATATCTACCTGACAGTTTAGACACATAACAGTATCAGATTGTAGGTGGCAAACTCCTATAAAAATGACAGTTAACAGGGGTCAAGCTAGACTAGAATTTTAGGGAGAAGTGACTTCTCCTTTTGGACAGAACAGGGAGAAGTGAGAGCTCAACAGGGAGAAGTGGACGCAAAGAAAGAAATGCAGTGTGTGTGTGTGTATATGTATATATATATATATATATATATATATATATATATAGTTTTCTCTTATTTGAAGTATGCCCTCTATTTCGCAGAATGCATATTTGCAGTTAACACTGGATTTAAGCAATACTTTATTTTCAAGTGAAAAATTATTTGAGTTATTTTGGTTATATGACTCTAAAAGAGAATAATAGAAACTACATTGTAACAAATTTTAACTGAGTAACCAGATTACATTATTGTAATTGCAAGTTCGTAAAAATGCTTAGTCAACTACCCTTAATCAATTTTTTTAAATTTTCTTTTTTAAAAAAAATATATTTTCTCAATAATAGCACTTTCAGAGATTTCTAAAAGCCTTTGAAACAATCCCTGTACCATGTACATGAGGGCAAATGCACGTGAGTCTTCAAATCATACTGTTCCTCATTTCTTTGTTGTGGATAAAACATTACCTTAACTATTCATACATAGCACACTAAAATGCATAAAGTTACAGAATGGCTCTTTATAGTCGATATATGAACTAAACCCTTCGTTCCAACCGAATCAACACAGACCTGAGTGCATCTATTTTTAGAAGGAGGGGTTTCTGTAATGTGTAATCACTCACTTTGCTTCATTACAACAGTCCATTGATAGGATTGCAAATTTACGATTTATTTATTTGTCTACGTACTTGTAGTAATTTTAGGCATTGGTTAAATTGTATCTGCTTCGCTGCTTTTTTCCGCATTTTCACAAATACAAGTGAAGTCAGAAAACAACTTTAACCTTAAGATGCTTCTCCGTTCTCGCGAATTCCACAACATAGCATTGTCAAGGACGTTTCTGACCTGCATAATTGCATTTTAACGTTAAACCTTAAATAACATAATACCTAGAGTTTGCTTTCTATGAATTGTATATTTTTCTGAATATATTTGCCTGATGATTTACAAAAACAGACAATCTAATAAACTGATACTTCCCAGACATAGCGATGTCCACCATTATTTCTCTGTTACTGGTTTACTTACAATTTCATACTAATTTTATGACGAAGTAGTGTACAAGAGGCGGTTAAAATATCCAGATCACCGATTCTGATCTTAAAACACAAATTGCTATTTACATACTATTGTTAAAGCTTCGAAACACAAGTTTGTTTGTTTTATCATCGAGGGATAACATGTGGAAATCGTGCAGTGATACCATCTGATAGCTGCTAACCTACTCAGGAAAGGATTAATGGTCAATCAGCTATCAAAACACATGTCTGTGAATATGCAAGAGTTTGTTTGTCAGCGTAATAGATATCAAAACCAGGTCCTGATGGCTTGATGAATACATTTCGCTACATCAAAACAGCAGAACTAACCTGGCTACAGCGAGGGGGCATCTCAAAAAGTATTGTTAGTCAATGTACCTCAAAAAAAAAATCACAGGGCGAAGTCATTTTCGCTTTCCTAACAGAAGAAGGTGAAGTTTACATTTTTTAGGTGACTTAGTCGCCCACTTCGCCTGGTAGCATGACCCCTGAGTTAATAAAACTATCAAAAAAGGAAATTTTTAGATTGTCTTTTATTAGCTGAACTCAAAATTGATTAAATTATAAGCTGTAAATTTATGTGACACTTTCCAATAGAAGGACTGATGGGGAGTTACAAGTATTACAAGCAATTAGCACTAACTACGCATATTACAAAAGTTGTTGAATAATTTTGTAACAGCAATATTTATGGTAATCACAGTAGTTTACCAGACAGCCAGAAAAAATCTGCTGGGCAACCAGATTTTCAAACTGGTTACCCAGTGACAACCATGGATTTTCTAAATTTTACTACCCCTGAAGATTAATAAAAAAGGAACCTGCAAAGTTAATTCATTCTAATAGTATTTGGAAGAGTTATCAGAGAGACAAAACCATGCACACCTGTAATCTAATAATTGTGATAATGGGAATAACTGGCAAACAACAAAATACATCACTGTGAGCTATTTTCCATGGAGAAAGGGGACAGTAATGCAAAGAACATGTGGATCAGCTTTATGCTCACAGCTGGAGATCTGCTGGGAGAACAAAATTTTAGCACTGATTTAACCTGTAAACAACATAATCATTGGTTCAGCAAAACCAGATAACAGATACCAACATGTACCTGGAGCAGTTTGATGATTCAAAGAACATATGCACCAAGTTCCATGAACAGAGAATACCTACAGAGTGACAAAATCTTGCTCTGTGGTTAACCTGTTCAAAACAAAGTAATTAGTGCATGAAATGAAGGTCACTGTGACCAACTTTACCTAGGGCACTTCAGAATGGTACGAGGAACACCCTGACCAAGCTCAAGAACAATGCATATCTTCAGCTGGAGACATGTTTGTAAGTTACAAGAAAATTCAGTCACTGTGACCTACATTCCCCTGGTGGTCATTCAGAATGATGCAGGAAACACACTACATTCCATGTTGATACCATACCTAAAGATAAAAATCTGACAGCAATACAAAATGTTTACACAAGGGTAAACCTGAAAAAACCAACATTAGTGCAAGGTAAGAAAAGTAGGTCACTGTGTCCTATAATCCCTGGGTACTTCAGAATGATACAAGAATTTCTGCACAGGAGGAATTAAATAAGATTTTCAAGATAGCTGATGTAGTGGTAATACTAGATGTCATATCGGCACTGCTTTAATTCAAGACAAAATAGACAACATAAGAAATCTTCAGTGTAAACCTTGTATTACTTTCTGTTTGGGAGAAGTAGCAATAACAAGATTTTTAAGATATCCACTGTGATGGTCATATTGGATATCCAAGCAGCGCCATTTTCATTTACTAGACTTCCGATGAAATTTTCTGGTGAAAACTTCATGTCAATACAACTTTCCACTGTAAATGAGTAGTGATACGATTTTCAAGATGGCTGCCACAGTGCCCATATTGGATACCATTTCAGCAGCATTCATTTAGAACTAATCTGACATCATAAGAAGGTTTTTGGTTAAAACCCCATGTTGATATGATCTCCCATTCAGGAGGCGTAGCTGTAACAACAGTTTCAAGATGGCCACCCTGATGGCCATACTGCATGTCTGAGCAGCACCATTTTCATAATTTCCAACCAGACCATAGCACACGTGTGTGTACGTGTGTGTCTCAAGTTTCATATCAATCCTCCATATAGTTCAGAAGACTAGTGATAATAAATTTGTGCTAATGGATGGTCAATACTTGAAGGACAGACAGTGGATGAGGGACAAGCCTATTCTGATCAAAGACCAATGAAGCGAAAAAGTGATCAGATCCTTTTTGTACAATGTGGTTCTCTTAATAATCATGTCTTGATGAAATGCGCTTCTCTTCACAAGCATGTCTGTCTGAAGCAGACACATCAACATTAAAATCATGTTATTTGTGAGGATGTTCTCAGGTACATGTATATTAATATACATGGATATAAAAAATAAATTTGCTTCAATTCACAACCAGGAAAGAGAGATATTATATAATGATGTCTTGAACACAGTATAAATTTACACTGCATGAAAATACAAGTGAACAAGCCATAATTGATTGTGCAAGGTGTTTGTCCTTTGTTGGACAATAAAATCTCTTAACATCTGACATCTTGCACCTTAACTATGAGAGAGAGTAATACAAAATAGTGTTGGAATAACAACAATTTTCTCACATTATTATTCTTTCAGCAATAAATTGAACTCAACTCAATTAGGGACGATTATCCAACTTCCACAGCTAATTGCTAGGCTAGAAATGGGTGGTGTTAAATATTACACTCCAAGTCAGATGACATGTTTCCCAAGCAGGGATCTGAAACTGAAATCCTCTTTTGATGCTAAATCTTGTCAATATTTCAGAAGTGCTGACATTGGCTACCACTTTGATTTCTGTTGAACATTTCAGTGAAGTTGAGCCCCTGTTACAGTATACATGCAAAGGCCCTATTGCATCAGAATCTTGCTGGTTCCAAATTGTTTACTACATTGCTTCATGAACACATGTTGTTGAAAAGTATGTACTATGTAAGACTAAGCATGTTGTTCACAATTTCAGTGTAGATTCTGTACTTTCTGTTCGTTTCACATTTGAAATTAAATTGTCCATATCTCACCGGACAGCTTTTGCCTTTACAACAATGGGATAAATTTATGCCAATAAAGAGAAGCAGAAAAATGTACCAAGTTCATATTTTTCTGAATAAAGCAAAAACATAAAAGTGTCACTGATATGTACTTTGCATGGATCAAGATGTAAAACTGTAAGGCTACAAGGCTATATTGTTTAGACTGAATTTTTAGGAATGCACCTACATTTCTGACATCGGCAGTAGACCAACCCTTTTCTAAATACACATTAACTGAATATAAAGGTATGAGACACTTTAAAAATTTTGATTATCTGATTATATATAACCGACATAAATGTGACTGATTCTGCATTTTGTATCTGACTGTGAATCACTCTGATGGCTCAGTTTTTCCATGGATGGTCATCATGCATTTGGCTGTTCAAATGTCAATCAATAATGTCTACCAGTCCACTAATGTGGTGGAGGTGCATGACATGTGCCTACCACGACACTGAGCTTCAACACGGAACAAACAAGGAGGGAACTAATTGCCTCACCATAATGAATGTAGAAACAAAAAATCATACGAACTGTTCTGCATATGTTTGCAGAACACACATACTGCCACTACAGCAAAAATAGTTCAAAAAGAATATTACAACAAAAAAAAACCACATGCAAAATTTATTTCAAAGGCACAAAAATCTTGATACGTAGATGTGCATATATACATATATATATATAGGCCCACAAAGTTTCATTTGCCTGGGTCAAGTGGTTTGTTAGTAAATTAAGCTAGCCTAGTTGTCAATGAAAAGGTAAAAACCAATAATAATAACATCAACATGAACATGTTATCTACATTTGATTCATATAAAATATGCCTACAAAATTTCAATCATGCACAGCTGGTGGTTTCTTTACAAATATGACATAAGGAACATGGTGTACAGACCAAAATCTGCAATTCATAATTCGTCCTTCTGCTATAACAGTGGGAACATAAAAATTTTATTCTGGAGGAGAAATTAGACCACAGCAAGATTTAGAATGTCATCATACCTGTTGACAATAAAAACTGTTTTGCTTGCGAGTAAGATGCTAGCTGAGCTGCATTAACCACCATCGCCCTGGCCACTGTTGGCAAACATCCCTAAAGGTTTGAAAATGTAAAGTAAATGTAATGAGAGTATTAAAAGGCCCTAATGCTAAGACATGCACTATGCTTAAGTTCCATCCTATCGCTTCATTACTTCATACTAAATTAAGATGCAAGCACAAAATGTCTTTATAATGACTGAAATCTTCCAAAACTAATATGAAAACACTCTTCTCATCATCAACTCTAACAGTGCCATCATATAGCCCCTTCTAAGTAATTTGTGTTCAAATGAGTTAAACAACACCCCGAGTGGAAAGCCAAAAGAATCCACTTTTGAAGAAAGACTAACCAATAACAGTAAAATACCCTTCATTAATGTGCGCATGTGAGATTTGGATTTTTAACATAGCTTTAACAATTTTTCAGTTATATCGCTACGATGTCTGCAGTGTGGCAGTTTATAGTAATATCTAGCACTGGGGCATCATGCCACAGACACATAGCATCATGTTCCCCCCCAGGTCACATTATCCTGACACCAGGCCGACCAGTCCTAACACTGATCTTAATGCTGAGCGCCAAGCGAAGCAGCTGTTAGTACCATTTTTATAAGTCTTTGGTATGACTTGGCCGGGAATCGAACCCACGACAACCAGCATCCAAGGTGGATGCTCTAACCACTAGGCCACCAGAGCAGTCCCCTTCAATAATGTGACATGGTTCATACCTATGCAAATGTCTCATTCATGTACCATGTATATACTTGCATACAAGTTGGGTCTAACTGCCAACAACACAGACCCTGATCTGCCATCGCATTATGTGCTGGCATATCAAGGTCTATGTTGTTTGTTCTACTGATTATTCTTAACAAACTGCATAGACCAAGATCTGCTGGTGCGGTATGCATGGCAGAACTGGGCCTTTGTAGTTTGCAATTGGACTCTACTTATAAGCAAATATTTATATGGTACCCCAAAAATATAATTATATTTTGCTGATCACTTCCAGAGGGCACAGTAAATGATAATCTTTGCATTGAAATAAAGAGAGGACTGGGTTGGACTTTCAATGTTTTGGATTAATTTACCACCAGGAGCCTACTGTAATAGTTAGCCCTGCTGTACTTGTTGAATCTAACACTAGGTACAATGTGATTGTGGTACACAGGGGCTATAAAAGACAAGGTATGATAACGGTCAACTCTGACCCTCTAAATTAGCAATAAATTAAAGTGCTAGTAGGAGTATTTGTTATGGTTATAACCATGGGATCAAGGAGTGCCTCTTCAGGAGCATAATATCTCAGGACTTTACAAAAGATCCCATACCCTACTAGAATTGAGTCTTCTTGTGAGTCTCTAATGAATCAGCGATGAATTCCATCGTCTCCTACAATCAAGGCAATAAAGATTCCATACTCCCTTGGGATTGAGGAATATTGTATGAAAACGATGGTTTCATCTTCCCCAACTATAATTGCACCAACTCTCAACCAGGTCCAAGAAATCATCAAGCCATAGGCAACAAAATGGAATGCCCTATGGGGCTTTCTTGTGCCCACACTTCACCGCACTTTGTAACATTTATCAAAAGAAGAGTTTGTACTGCCAAAGCTAGTACTCACTGAAAGGAAAAATACTTATTTAAAATGTACTGCCAAAGCAGTTTTATTTTTTAAAATATTTATTTACAACAATCTAAACCTGTACTGTCCAAGCAGGTACTTATTCAACGCAGTAGTAATAACAAGATTTTCAAAGAGGCTACTTTGAAAAGATTTTCAAGATGAATGCCATGATGGCCATATTAAATGTCAGATCAGCACCGTTTTCATTTAGGACCAACTAGACTTCATAAGAACTTTTTATGAAAAATTAAGACTACCCATTGTTTTCCATGATGTTTCAGTGGTCCCAGCTTGCCTGTGAGTATACATGGCAGCACAATTGGTGGTCAGATCAGCACCAATTTCCTTTAGGCCAACTAGATATCAAACAAAGTCTTCTAGTGAAAATTTCCATTCAAGAAAAGTAGCAATAACAAGATTTTCAAAAATGACCACTGTGGCGCTTATATTGGATGTCCCTGTAGTATCATTTCAATTTAGGACCAACCAGACTTTGGAATGAATGTGTGTGTGTAAAGTTACAAGGCAATCCTCCAAGAAGTTTTGGAATAGTAGCAACAACCAGCCTGTGCTGACAGACAGACAGATGGAAAACAAATGATGGACAACAGGCTTTTCCATAAGCTCTTCTAGTCTATGACCAACAGAGCTAACAAGAGTCCCTCAAAGTGACCGACATTCAACTGACCAAAAAGAATTTTCAAGAATCCAAGATAAACTCTTTCTTCCTTTTTAACTGTCAAGTACAGAAACCAGCTCTGATATTTTTGGATTACTTATATGAATACAACCATCCATTCAGGAAGAAAGATTTTCAAGATGGCCATCACTTAGACCATTTGTATTGGATACAAAACTAGTACCATTTATAATTAGCACCAACCAGACATCATAAGAAGCTTTTGGTGAAAATCTCATGTCAATATGACCATTCATTGAGTTGCACAAATGTTTTTCAAGTCTTCTGGTGGAATCCCCATGTCAATATGACCTGATTTAACATAACAGTGACAAGATGATTTTCAAGATGGCTGCCTTAGCAGATTGGCCCTATTTTTATTTAGGACCAATTAAATATCATAATAAGTTTTTTGGAAACCCCAGTTCAATATAACCATCAATACAAGATAAATAGCAAAACAAGAGTTTCACCATGGTGGCCAAAACAAACCAAACAACATTAGAGGTCTTCTGGTGGAAACCCCATGTCAATAATACTCTCCGTTTCGGAGAAATAGTGATAAAAATATTCAAGATAACTATCACAGCAGCCATAACGAATATCAGATATGCACCATTTTCGTTTAGGACCAACCAGACATCACAAATATTTTGGTGAAAATGTCGTGTCAATATGGCCATGCTTACATGATTTTCAAGGTGGCTGCCATGGTTCTCAGAATGGCACCATGACTATTTGACCCTTGTGACCTTGACATTTGATTACTGAGTGTTTGAATTATAAGGCTTTCTTTGATGATCAGCACCACCTGGAGAAACTGCCCCCTGAAATAACTTCAGCAAAAACATTATGAAATGGAAGAATGGAGAGATGAGCCCCACTCTTTTTGTCACTCATGGGACCAAACAAAATGTAACATTCGAGATGAAATCACATCATATAAAAATATGCGGAGTAATTTAAATTTATCTTACCCTCCATAATGTGAGAACGCCTTCTTCTCTTGTGATTCTAATTAATGCATCAAAGACATTTTTGTAGCCTCGTCTTTCTGCTGGAGGAAGTCTGGAAATAGAGGAAAACTAGAAATTAAAACACTTGTATTAGTATAGTATAGTACTTATTGTAAGTACAGTATAGTACATATTATTAGTACAGCATAGTACTTATTATTAGTACAGCACAGTACTCTGCTTATCAAGAAAAGCCAAGCCCAAAAAATCTCCTGATAGCCAGATGCATGGCCAGTCAAATTTTGGCAAATTTTATTAGTGTTCTTGATGAGCAGCTGCTTCAATTCTTTTGGGGTTAATTTTGGAGGGGGGAACAATGGACATATCTGTGGGTGCATCAGCATAATTTTTGTACAAACTTGAATGCGCTCCATAGCAAAATGACCTCTGTCAAATGTGGTCAACTTTGAGTGTTTTTTATCAGTTGTTTAAATGTTTTCCATTATTTAGAATAGCAGCCATTTTGTTTTATGGTATATCAGTACAAATATTTTAAAGGTAATTCATGCAAAGATGCTTTCTATCATGTTCCATCACATTCTATTAAGATTTTTTAAAGTCGTTTTAAAGTTTTTATATGTTTAGTAATGGTAGCCATTTTTATGGTAAATCAGTATTTCTTGTATAAATTTTAAAGGTCTTCATACCATGATGATTTCTGTCAATATAATCCAATCTATTCAACAGTTTTAGAAAAGAAATCTTTTAAAGTTCTTTTTCTATTTTTAACAAGTGCAACTATATTTGATCACAGAACTGCATTATCTGCACAAACTAGAAAGGTCTTCATGCAAAAATTCTTATTACCAAGTTTTGTTGAACTCTATTCAACAGTTTTGGAGAAGAAACTTTTTAAACGTTTTTCATCTTTTAGTAATGCTGGCCGTATCTATGGCAGATTGGCATTGGTCACCTCATTCAAGCAATTAATTGAACACTGTTACAAATTTTGGGAGAATGTAATATAATTAAACTACCTTAAATTAGCATACTCATTCACAAATGTGATCAACGATAGCAAGACAATCAAGTGAAATGAATACTTGATGACATAAAATTCTATGTCACAAATACCTTTTATTAATGCAAAGCTAGTTTCAGAGTCTGTAGTTAGTTTTTAGTTCCTGAATAGGCACTCAGAGATTTCCTCACAGATGAGAAGAAATTTCACTATTACTTGCAATGAAATCATGGCATCAATATTTTATTATATAACAATACAAAAAACTTACTCTCAATGACACCTCTTTCACAACCTAAATGTTTCATTGTTTAAATAAAAGGAATCTTGTTTGTGAATTTAATCAATAACTAGCCCGGTTCCCTGCTTGAATACTCCTTAAGTTGCAGTCCACAGGAGCAGAGAGCAAAGCGGAAGAGTAAGAATCAGGGAACCAGACTACTCAACAATAGCAAAAAGCAGTGATGTAATACACAAATGTTTTCACATACACGTGAAGATTGTTGAAACCAGTTGGGACAACAATAATAACAATCTCTCAGCGGTTGGACATCTTGAAAATAAAGGTCATTTTTACATAAAAACGAATAACATCGTTAGAAAAAGCGCTTTACTGACAATTATTCCCAATGCAATTTTAAAATGAGTATTCAGCCATTAAACAGACCAGTTTGTTCCCCCACTCCCTTTTCTCATTGTCCAGTGAGGATGGTATCATTTCATATTGTTATGGTGGTCCCTAGATAACTTGTGTCCTCACTTATAGTGCGGTCTATGTTTTTGGTTCCCATTGTCCATGAGTTAACGAGGGAGAGGTGTATCAAGTTTCATTCCTTTATCCTAAATGACTCAAATGTTGAATAGAAAGAAAAGTATCAAGGAAATCTTAAAAATACTGACCCATGACCTTGATTTTTATAGGACCCATTTTGTCATGTGTCACACCTGCTAATGATGAGGTATTAGCCTATCAACTTTCATCTCTAACTCTCAAATATCTTTTAAACAGCAGAGAGGAAACTGTGATGGAAACTTAAAATATTAACCCATGACCTTGAGAGTGAAGACAAAACTCCCAATGTGGTAGATGAGACTGCTTATAATGATGTGATTTGAATTTTAACGTAGCTTTAACAATTTTTCAGTCATATCGCTACGATGTCTGCACTGTGGCAGTTTATAGTGATGTCTAGCACTGGGGCATCATGCCGCAGACATGTAGCATGATGTCCCACCCAGTCACATTATCCTGACACCAGGCCGACCAGTCCTAACACTAACCTCTTAATGCTGAGCGCCAAGTGAGGCAGCTGTTAGTACCATTTTTGTCAGTCTTTGGTATGACTCGGCCGGGGATCGAACCCATGACCTCCCGCATCTGAGGCGGACGCTCTAACCGCTAGGCCACCGGAGCAGTGTGCTTATAATGATAATGTACAAGTATACAAAGTTTCATCCTTAATGCTGAATTGTTACTGAGCAAAAAAGGTAAGTGTGACAAAAAAACTGAAAATACTGACATGTGACCCTGATATTAAGATAGGCTCCCAATGTGGTGTCTAATACACCTTCTAATGATAACAATATATATAAGTATTGTAAGTCTCATCCCTTAATATCTAGCAGCTCTGTTGTTATAGAATGGAATGGAAGTGTGATGGAGATCTTGAAAATCTTAAGCTGTGAACTTGACCATGAAAATAAGATCTCCAATGTGGTATACAAAAGACCTTCTAATTGATGATGTACAAGTATACTCAATTATATCCCTAATCTCAAATGGCTCCAAAGTTAGAGAAGAATAGAAAGTGTGACGAAAAACTTAAAAATACTTACCCATAACATTTTCCTTGAATAAAGGCCCCAAAAATGTAGTACACATCACACCTTGTAATGATGATGTACAAGTGCGCCAGGCTTCACCCTTCAGCCTCAAAAACTCTAAAGTTGTAGAGTAGAAGGAATGTTTGATGGAGTAGTTTGGTGTTTTATAGCAACAACAGACTTGTGACCTTGACCCTGAAGATAGGACCTCCAATGTGGTTCATGACATACCTTCTAATGGATAAATATAATAGGTTCCATTCCATAATTTCAAATGGCTTTAAAGTTAGAGCAGAAAGGAAAAAGTGGGAAAACTTAAAATACTGTGTAGCAACCTTGAATTTTAACACAGAATCCCCATGAAGTATGTGACATCCCTTATAGTAACGTTTATGAGTATACCAAGTTTCATCCCTTAATCTCAAACAGCTTTAAAGTTACAAAGTGGACACAAAAGTGTGATGGACAGACAGATAAATGAAAATGCAATCAGGTATCCAGCTTTTTGCAAAGTGGCAGGGGAAAATAAACTTTATTTGTAATTTACCCGAGTTGCGGGTACAAGACTAGATTCTTCAGTCCTTCTAAATGAATGCAAAAAACTCTATTAGTGGATGACTTTCAAATTCCTAGTTTTTTTTACATCTGCTATGAAATTGGTATAAATCAGCAATCTTATCATAAGCACTGGAGTTATTTATTAAAGAAAACTCTTCCTACATGAACCTCACTATTAAAATCCACTGATATAAAGCAAATCCACACTATACCTGAGAGCACTTGTACAGAAAAAGAATATTTCATTATAAGGACAGCCTCTTTATAATAAATAATCAAGTCGATCCAAAATCATTTGTTAAAGTATGGGGCAAATGTGTTTTTCTTTTCTTCACACTTAAAAAGAATGCAATCCAGTCTATTCTTCTTTGAAGATAGATTTGTTCTTGTGTTAGAACCAAGTGGAAAATTTAAATTTAATAATGGGATATATACACAAAGTGGCTATCTAGACAATGGCACAATTATTTTGAGCATATCCAAAAGGGCATATCAGAGCTCTCTGTAGGCCTCTTGCAGCGACAATCCTGGACACTCAGGGTACTAATAGGAAAATTTGGAATCAAGAAGAGTTTGAGAGAATCCATCAGTGAGTACTAAACTGTTACAAACTGATCAATAAAATTTAATTTTTCCTAAAACTTCTTTAGTTTTAATACAAAAATTCTTAATATTTTTAAAAATATAATTACCCTTCTTGCCAGCTGGTGCTTTTGTCTTTTAACCTATTGGGGAAATGTGTATCCACTGAATTCACAGTATCAAAAAATCAGTGTCATGGGCCAGTTATTGTACAACCTGAGAAAACTGCAGATCCAAAAGAAGCATGAAAGGTCTGAATGTGAGCTGGAGGCATTTACATAGCGCTCTGAACACATGACAGGTATATTCAAGTTTTGTAGTCCCTGTTTTTACATCAAACTATTGTTGCATCTCCATAACAGTAACAGTACAGCTGCTTGATGTACAAGATTGCTTATAGACTTATCAGGGGAGATAATTCAGAAGGTAGAAAAATTACTTGGTTTGCACTTTTGACAACTTACCTTCCATCTGCTGTCATTCTGATGAGCGCTACCTCAGCAGGAGTTCCTACAAAAGCACCAATACCTCCTGCTGTGATACCTATACCAGCCTTCATAAAGAAATTGGGAGGCTTTCCACCTCTGAAACGATAAATATGCAAACAATAAAATAAGATTTTTTCTTAAAGAAATTAAATTACAGGTTTGTTTTGCGTTTGCCTTTTTTTAATGTTAATCAACCAGGCAATACTTATTAAGATCAAGGGCTGGATAACAAAATCACTATGTACCTCTGCATTTACGGATTGTTTTCTGATTAAGCGTATCCAAGGTTTGTTACCATCAATCCAAGGATGTCTCTTAGTTTCGTCCAGCTCAAAGGCACAATCACACAAACACCTTCTGGCATAAGTTCTCAGAACATATTGTACAATTTACATATAATAATTGTTTGAAAAAGAACAAAAATATAGATTTAAAAAATGTTCTTACATGTAAAAACAAGAGCCCTTTGAAGGAACTGATGCTCTACTGCAAAGAATTTCCAGGGGTTCATAATAAGACCATTTCTTTTTTCTTTTAACTGCTGTGTGATGAAACCATCTGATATTCTTGAGCTATACAATTTGCAAATTAGCCACTGTGGCAGCTGTATTTGATACAAGATTTGCATCATTTCATGTAGGACAAACCAGTCACCATTTTGATGAGTTTCTGGTGAATTTTTAACAATGTTTTCAATATGTTCCTTGTGGAAACCATACTGCATAAATGCCAACCCTAAGAGAGGTACAAGCATATTTTTTGCTAATATAAGTGGCAAAAATGCTTAATCTGACCATAAAAAGTGTAATCTATGTATTACTAGTAATAATATTAGTACTTCACTGAGGTTACAAAATCATAGCTAATATATTACATGCCATAATTAAAGTATGCTGTATGAAAAAAGTACATTTATTTTTTACTACTAACCTGTATCTGCAGATCAAATAATTGGAAAAATAGACAAAATCCATGTAGATTAGAACCAGAACACAAACACAAAATATACTGAAAAATTATTTATATTTATCACTCACTTTAACTAGTACACATGTCTAACTTTGGCAGAATGATTGTGAACTGCACAAATTCTGCAATGAGCACGATAAAGTGCTCATTCTGAGTCCTGTATTGCATCATTCTCATATTCTTCTTTACAAATTTTTAAAGCAGTGTTGAAGGTGATAAAGACCCATCTGCTCTTAAGAATTTTCTTCCATAAGTCAAACTGTAAATGCCCGTTTACTTAATATCATGAGCCATTGTCTTTAAAATTATAAACTGGTCTGCTAACTAACTTGATTATCAATATAATGAATCTGCGAGGCAAAACTTTCAAGAAATCCATCTGTTTTCTTGGAAATGGGTCATATATAATTGCTATAAATACAGTTAGAAAATTAGGAAAGTGCATGAAGATCCATGATCGACAAATTAGCTCTTACACTATTCTTATGCAGCATTCTTTTTAGAATAATCTCATATATTTATGATGAGTGAAATTGATGAGATGATAAAAATAAATTACAAACACAACTTTTTATTGCTTTATTATTTTATATTATTATATAATGTACCAGAAAAGCATAATCCATATACAGGCAAGCATAAGATGTAATTCAGTGAAAAGAGTATAATGATTAAACCAAAAGCGTAATGGTTGACATTAAAGGAGTCAATGGATACCAGGTTACCCACCCATAATTACCTGGGTAATCAAATTAGCTATATGGTACCCATTTAGTCCAAGTAACAAAAAAAAAAAAATTGTTTCCAAGTTCAGATCAAAGATTATATCTGGCAATGTTAGGAGCAAGAGAGACATAGAATAATGAGTACAGTTTGAGGCTAGTGTCATGTGACATTGACCCATTGTAGACCTCCATCTACTGATCTTATATTTTCAATGTGTGTGACTATTTGGTTATGTACATTGAACAGTTTCCTTATTTTCTATTTATAGTAACTGTACATGACACATTTCCAAGAAAACATGGGTTTCTTGAATTTGAAACCATGTGCCACAGATTCATTATAGTCTGATACACACTAAAGTAGCAGACCAGTCTATATTGAAAAAAAAACAAAACATGGTGCCAAAATATTAAATGAAATGGGCTTTATCAATGTGACTCGTGGATGTTATATCACTAAAAGATGTTAGAAGAGAAGGATTTTGTTAAACTGAAGAACATAATGCATCAGGAAAATGACAAATCAATAGTGCATTACAAATTTTGAAAGAGGAATTCAACAGCGAAGTAATACAGCATTCAGAATTTGTGGACTTTACAACCTTTCGGCAAAAGTTAAACATGTAGACTAGTTAAAGTGAATGTTATGTATAAATAATTTATCATTTTGTTTTGTGTCTGTATTCTCGTACTAATCCATATGGATTTAGCCAATTTTTGACAAAAATTTTAACTGCAGATCCAAGTAGGTACTGAAAATAAATGTATGTTTTTGATATGGTTACTTGTAATTGTGGCATGTAATATATAGATTACTCTCTTTATGCTCAGACTGCACCTTTTTGCCACTCATATTAGTAATAATTACGCCTATACCTCCTGGGGAATTGACATGCATGAACTTGCAACAAAGTAGTTCAGGTTCACATTTAATATAATTTCCCTCTGATCAGGTATCCAGGTAACTGATCATTAGGATCAATGGGTATCTGGGTGACTTTTTCTAAAATTTTGACATCTTGAGTTGGCATGTATGATATTGGACACCAAATACCATTTTCATTTAGGACCAACTAGATATCATAATTGGTCTTATGGTGAAAACCATGTTAATAAGATTTTCCATTTCTGTGTATTAATATCAAGATTTTCAAGATGGTTGCCATAGGGGCCATACTGGATATCAGACTGGCACCATCTTCATTTAGTACCATCTAGACATCATATTCTGGTGAATCCCAATGTTGATATAACTTTCCATCTAAGTGGAGTAGTGATTTTCAAGATGACTGCTGTGATGGCTTTAACTGGCACATGTATCAGATTGGAACAATTCTTAATTTAGGCCACTAGTCAGCAGAAGTCTTCCAATGAAAACTCCATGATGATATGACTTTTCATTCAGAAGGAGTGACAATAACAAAATGGCTATTATGGTGGCCTTGTTGAATGTCAGATCTGCAACATTTTCATTTAGGACCAAGCAGTCTCTTAGTGGAAACCCGATATTCATATCATCATTGATGAACAAGACTTTCAAGGTGGCCACTGTGGTATACATATTTAATGTTTGGGCAGCAACTTCTTCACTTGGGGCAAACAAGACATCATAACCCCATATCAATATGACCTTCCATTCACGAGGAGAAGCAATAAACAAAATTTCAAAAGGCTAAGTGGTGGTGATAATGGACATCAAATTGGCACCATCCCTATCTTGATATCACCATCCATTCAGGATCAGCAATGACATTTTCAAGATGGGCCATAACTCTCACCCATTACATTCCCTCATAACCACTACATGTTGCAAATTTTTAAGCTGCGTGAACTACTAATGAGGATACTTGCATAGTGGGGTGGTTGGGAGAATCTTCAAGTAATTTTATCTGATAACTGTAACAGAATTTACAATAAAATTTGCTTTCTCCTTTAAACACATTCCCCAATCACATTAATAGGAGAATAAGTAATAGGTGGAAGGAATGCTGTGCATCCTACCTATACCTTGGGTATCCGTCTAAGGAAAAAAGATTGAATTCCCTATGTGAACAATAACTCTCTCTCCTACTTAAAACAACAAAGCATATGGGCACATGAATCATGATCATTCTATCAAGTTAAGATGATGACTACTGAAATCTTCTTACCATCAAAATTCACTGGCACAACCAGTGAAACTAAGAAGCTAAGCTGCTTTTAATTAGGCCTGGCGGTCATCTGGGCTGCAGCCACAGCACCCACCAGATTCAGATTTTGTTTCTGTGAAGCTAAATCTCTGAGATATAAACTCAACAAGGTTGACTCTGCATGCACCCAACAGCATCTTTGATGTCTAGGATGGAAGCATTGCATTTTAACATTAGGCTCAGAGAGAATGCTGTAATTTTGCTCAGCTGAAATCCTCATGAGGCAACTTTGATCTTTTGAGACATTAGAGTATGCCAAGTATATAAGCCACTTGAGCCATAAACACAATGCTTGAGAGGCGATATCATACATTCCCGCCTTCATGGGGAGAAAGAGTCATTTGTGGTTGCCAAGACTTGTCTCTATGCACATAAAGTAGCACTTGAGGGCACAGATAGGATCTTGCATGACTGCTGTGCTTGACTTATCTGTAGATGAAAGGATGCATATGATGACTCTGACTGCCCACTGATGGTAGCCAGTTCTTGGTTATGAAGCTGCTTGTTTCATGATCACCAAACCATCTGATCTCAACTAAAGATATTTTGGGTTGGCTGAAAGAACATGTGACTCATTCACCCTGCAAACTGAAGCTAAAGCTGTCAGGAAGCAGGTTTTGTATGACAACAGGCTCAGCAAGGTCCAGGCTAAATGGATCCTGCATGTAGGACTGTCTCGACATCTGGAGCTGTACTGGCCATTCAGCCATCACAACCCAGACTCGATCACATGGATCTTAGTGATAGATCCGACCATTTAGCCAATCATGTAGCTTCATGTTGGGACTTTTTAGAAAAAGTAATTTAAAGATTTTTAACAGTGGCTATATTTGAAAGTGTATGTGCATTACTTGTAAAAAAAACTTTTATCAAGCCAGCTAAAAATCATCTTCTGGTTAAACAGATGGTTAAGTACTTTAAAAAAAGGTAAAATAGTAACTATTTTTTCTAAGTTTGTCTTTTATATTACTAATATGATCTCATCACAAACATTTACCAGTCATAAAATGTTTATGCCCACTATTTTCCATACCATGTTCATTAGTTTTTATGCTTCAAAAATGCAGCAATTCATTGTTTGTGATGGCAGATCTGGATCTTCACAGTGTGCACTCTAAACAAACAGATAACAAGTCATCATGACTGGTAAATGTTTGTGATGAGATCATATTAGTAATATAAAAGACAAACTTAGAAAAAATAGTTACTATTTTCACCTTTTTTTAACGTACTTAACCATCTGTTTACTTACTTAGAAAACTTCTCAAAAAGTGAAGTGTAGATTCCAAGCCTAACTGTAGTGTAGGAAGCCTGCCTCAACAACCCAGCTGATAATCTGAAATAAATAAACAATATTTTACCTGATCATGTAAAAGCATTCAGTTCACACCTGATGTAGTGAATGTCATCATCTATGCTTTAATCATCTGTAGGTTTCATTAAATACTGAGTAGTGAGTAATTTTATGAATAAAGAAAATAGCATCAGTGAAAAGTTCAAAACCAAATTATAGAACAATGCATGTAACGCATCTCCACTAAGTTCAGCAAATAAAGAACAGAATAATATTTTTTTTAAATCTTTAAATTTTCAGAATTTTACATTTTCTAGAGAAAGCCTAAAATTATCCCATGTATCAGATTTTACACATGTTTCAGTTGTGCGTAATCTTGAAATTTATATTCAAAATTACAATTCTGTATTTATGCACTGGTAAATTTTACCAAATGTATCAAAAGAACAAAGAAACTAAAGACATACCCTGTGTAAATTCCTCGAAAGCCTTCATTTTTCAGGATGGACTTAATGGCATGCAAGCTAGTTTTATGTTCTCTAGCCCTCCCTCCTTCACCTAAAATTTCAAGATAGAAATAACAGACCAACATTTTCCAGCTCAAACATACATATTCATTCATGTGTTGCAGCTCCAGCACAGGCATAACACTTATGGCAAGTCTGCATAATTACAAATCATTTTGGGAAGAGTTAAAATCACGCTGTGGAGAAAACTATAATTAGTCAATTACACCAGATAGGAATTACTTATGTAGTCATGCACAGTACTTGTGTGATCTGACAATATTATAAAACAATTTTAAGAATATTCTATTAATCATTTCTTATGATTCATTAGGGCTGTTCCAGTAAAACACATACCCCCCGGGGGGAATGCACTTTCAAATTCAACCAACCCACAACAGAAGCCATTTAAAAAAATTAAGATCCACCGTCAGGTATGTTTTAATCGAAAAACACTGCCCCCTACAGAAGCATATTATTTTACATAATTTCTGGCTATTGGTTAGTGAGTGGTAGAAGCGATTTTAATATTGGGTTGGGGACATAAGTGATTTAAATGACAGCTGGTTGGAGGTAATCTACTGAATTCTTATAGATCATATAATCTGCTCCATATTTTTATTTGTATTCATTCATTATAATCAATCTTTTGTCCTTTTGTTTGTCTGTCAGTCAGCCACGTATGTCTCTGATACTGTGAATTCACAAATTTTCTTGGTGGCTTATTTTTTGTAGATGTCATTGATCAATCCCTTAATACCTACTAATTTAATGTCCAAGAATATAGATTTTATATTAAGGATTTCTATTCTAATACAGAAATCATGAATTTGTATCCTTACTAAACTGTGTGTTTACTAAAGTGAACACTACGTTTTGCTATTTTTCTTTGTTCTCAGGCATGCTGCTTTTGATTAGAATAGTTAATTGCTTTAAATGTGTGGTCAGATGCTGATTCCCTTGTTATTATTTTTTTCAATAAATGTTTTGGTAAACTTATAATGCATGATTTGTCAGAAAAAATCATTAAAGCATGTAAAAGCGATGTCGCATTATTTCTGCCTACTTTTACAATATATCATTTCTTGTAAGAACACATATTTCAGTTACCGACGTCTTATTTTTATGCCTTGTTGCAAGACTAATATAAAATTTAAAAAAAAAGAAATATAGCAAGTCAAACATTTTTATATCATAAATTAGATTTTAAAAAATGGATGAAAGTCAAGGAATCATTTTTTCCCCAGAGTACTCGTAAAATCAATGCCATTGCAGTTAAATGTATTGTCAACAGCATCATCATCATCACTGATGGCCTAACAGTAACATTCTGCACTTTTAATCCAGTTGTCACAGGCTCTAGCTCCCACTTCTAGTCTTTCATACGAGACTTATACCTATGGTCTGAGGGGCTTTCATGGCAGAGTATAAGATGCTTATCTTGAGATACAGATCTGAGGGGCTTCCATGGCTGAGTGGCACAAGATGCTTGTCATGTGATTACTTGCCTCCAATGTGTAAATGAGAATGTTGCCAGTTACTTGTGGATGGTAAGTGGTTCTACATAAGTGGTGTTTGGTGTCTCAAAAGTACTTGGATTTTCTTCAGCAGTAAAACTGGCTGCCATATATAGATTCTCTTCATCTGAAAATGGTGTAAAGGCCATAATGATCTATCGAAACTGGAGATCTCATGTCTAAATGACTTCAGCTGTTGGAGATAAACATCAAATCAACAGAGGCTCCATGTGCCCTAGTGTACTAAGGTGCTTGCTTTTACAGATCACTTGCACATCTCACAGAGTGAGTTTTTGTCACAGATCAACCAGTTTGGGTTGGTAGTTTTTCGGGGTTCTTCCTCTACCTAATATACTGTTAAACCCCCCCCCAAAATAAACCAAACCAAACTAAATCAACCAACTAATCAACTGTGGCAACAGCAACAAAGGTACTAGTCCATTATTTTTGCCACAGCTGTACGAGTTTATAAATTTTGACTCCAGTAATTTTTGTAGACCTTTGAATATTGTCAATTATGGCTTTGCTGACTGTTACCTAAAAGTCATCATCAGTTGGTACAAATGGATTTTTCATGGTGAGCATATGAGATGGAGAAGTCTTGAGCAATCTGTATCACACGCTGCCGAAAAGTTTACATTTCAGCTCACTTAAAATTTCTCTAACAATGTCCATTGTTCCAACCAGAACTGTTATAACTTATTCAAGCTATATTCATCGATATCTGAAGATGTGCATCTGTAATAAATATTTGTAACAAAGTATGAGAATGCATGTGTTTTTCAATGATGCATTTGAACTGAGCAACAACCAAAATCAACAAACCAAGATATGAAATTATTCACATCTCTCAGGCAGAAGTACAGTGTATAATCATAATCTGATAAAAGATTTTTCAATCTTTAAATTTGCCAATTTTTTTTCCAACCATACTGATTCAGTGGACATAATTACCAGAATGGATAGAAACAGACCAGAACGGATATAACCAGAAGGTTAAAATCGATTTGAGTAGCTAAATTCACGTGGTTTTGTTAACTGTACATCCTTTATTGTCTTCCCTTTGATGTAATTTCTTACTGAAGCTGAGAAAATAATGTTTGCACACATCAAAAAAGAGGCACACTTCTACTCATTATTGTCGTTATTATACTTCTCCATTCCAGCCTGTCATGAAATTGTCCCCCCACATACTGTTTATCATGTTTATGATATGTATCTAAATTTGTCACTTTTCCTACTACTATACTAACTGTTTGTGAATATGCATATCAATGTGAAATGCAACGGGGAGACTAAATCCAAGATAGAAAACCTCTACATTTCTGGATGTATTCTGCTTGGATTCCATGTTTCTGCACAAAACTCAAAAAGAGTTCAAGACTCGCTGTACTAATTCAGTTCCTATTGTAAACCTGTGCAAACACCATGATATTAAAATTCAATAACTTAAAATTCTGAGTGCTCATGATCAAATTTGTAACAGTATAGACACATCGATGATGACAGCTTTTGTGAAAAGAAAACCACAACAGCTGCACCATTTTCTGGATCTACACAAATTTGAAATGTGTGCTTTCGATACTACACCAAAGAGTCAGGTGCTTATTTCAGTAATGAGTCTTCCAAACTCTGGTCTGTAAAGGGATGGAAATTATGTTAATAAAACAATGTCCCTGACTTTTTCAGTTACAAGTAGGACAAGTTCTCAAAAGATTCTTTTACCAAATTCCTACTTTTTGCTTTCATTATCAACCAATCAGGGACAGTCAAACCATGTATGCCTTTTTCGACCATGCTAACTGGACACACTGTAAGATAATGTTCAAGTACTATAAATACCATGGGATAACCAGAGACCAATAAAATCAAATAAAATGGTCAAGTTATCTCCCCTGCAGGGATGCTGCCAGGATTTCAGGATTTAATCTAAGCTTTGTTTTGATCTTGATTGAGGAAGTGGTGGCGGGAGGAATAGCCATTGTTAAATATCTCCCTAACACTTAAATATCTGTCACTCTTTCTTATGTTCCACTCTGTTAAGGAACTACTGAAATCATAAATACTCAAAGAGATGTCATCTCTAGTTGTATAGCGATTATTACTGTGATGTCATTGGGCATGGTCACCTGGTTGTGGTGGGGTCTTGGTAGGGATGGCAGAAAGACCATAGGCTTACTCCATATTTGACAGCTAATTACGACGTTGTCAAAAGAATTAAAATTTTTCTAACAATTCAGTTGGACTCGGATTATATACTTGATTCATAGTCAATGAACAGGTTCTAAAACTGATGTGTTTATTTGGGAGCCATGTTCCTCCATCACATTCAAGATCTGAATATACCAAAGGTGAAATTAGAACAGTTGCATCCTAAATTACTATCATGGCTACTTTAAATGTTATTTAATGTGAGATTTTAATGCCAGAACTCATAGCTTCAGTGATTTTGGGGTTAAAAAATGAATTTCTTCTCAAACAACTCAATTTGGTGCAGATTACATTGTTTTTTTAATGATACTGAGAATTCTTGATGTGTAAAAATTGCACAAGAAATGAACAACATCCAATCAGGAAATTAATACCACTTGGAAAAAACTGATAGGAATATGCAGAAATAATGATAGTATTATTTAAATGGTTTATGTGGTTACCATATGAGTGCTGGTTCTATAACTTTGCAAAATACAGCTCGTACAACTATTCTGTTGTTTCTAACAACACTCTGTAATATGGTCATATTTTTGCACATATGAAGTTGACCCACTTTTTACTTTAGTCCCTTGCTAATTAATAGTTTTAGATTTTACAAGAAAACTAAGCACATTTTACCTTTTGACAATAATACATGATCACAAATATTTAGATTGTAAGAAAATAGAAGTTACAATTTTATTAAAAGTATTGGTACCAATAAAACTAAAGGAGACGGTAAAAAAGAATCAGGATGAACAGATTAGTAGCATAGCTGCCAACCCCGGACTACAAAAATACCGACTGCTTATGCCAAAAATACTGATTTTCAGAAGAAATACTGATTTTTTAAATTTTACTGCATATATGACTATTTACAACATCTACATCCATCACTAAAGTAGGTCAGTAAATTACTTAATTATTTAATGTCAAAGATGCACATGTTGCACTCTTGCACAAGCTTAGAGAACAGTTTGCCTCATACCAGATCAGCTCCCTGACTGAAACGATACTCTCCTATGATAGTGTTGATGGAGTGTGGATTCTGATGTCTAAGATGAAGAATTCATGTGGAGACTTTCTTTACGATCATCTGAGTTGTTTATGTTGGGACTTCTTTCTTTATCACACTCTAATGCTGATTGTGAGAGGATTTTTAGTTCAGTAAAAAAAGAATCGCACACAATTCAGATCATCCATGAAAAATGGTACATTGGAAGCAATAATGATTGAAAAGACAAGGTGTGGAAAAGGGTCATATAAACATCCTGTGTCTGATGTTTATATGTTTTTATACAAAATATCATTGACCTCCTCAGACAGGAAAGTTGAAGAAAAAAAAAAACCTGCAAACAAACTGGCAATCAAAAATAAACTTGTCACAATTCACAGTTAAAATAAGAACATAGAAGGTCTAAAACTACACACCTTTCAATCTTTTCACAATGTAGTTATGGTTGTCTGTTGCCAGCTCATTAATGATAGCCACTGTTTTCGTTCTAGCACAAGAGTAATCCATGGCGATGTTGCTGTCTGGAAAAAGTGTGCGAAATAAATCGCCAGCATCACTAGCAACTGAAAGTGGAAGGTTCCTTTCTATAAGAAATTTAGTAAAAAGAACTTCCGATCTAATTACGTCAAGGTTCTCTCTGGTATGTATAAACTTCAGTTCAGGCTGTGTTGTTGATGATGAAACAGCAAGCTGATGTTTATTAGCTTTTTCATGCTGTTTTATGTCATGGGCACCTCCATGCCCAATAGCGAAATCAGAATTGCACAATTTGCAAAATGCAAAGTTTTCTCCTTTACGAGATGCTTTCACAAATTTAAAGATGACGGTATAGTTGTCCTTCCATTTCTGTTTTCTTTTCTTTGCTGGAGAAAATTTTGCATCTTCTGCTTTTCTTTTCGACATCATGAAGACGAAATACAGTGAAAGCAGCAGACGCTCTGCGCAATCCAATATGGCAGTGGATGGCGGTTAAAACTTGGTATGGCAGCCTCGATTTCAAATGGACCAATCGTATTTTATATATGCAACACATTTACTTTAAGAATGGAACCGGGTCCTGGTCAAAATGGAAATTTTCATGGAATTTTTTAAAATATATTTTTTAATTGAAAAAACGTATTTTTAACCAAAAAAACGTACTCCCGTATTCAGGTCCAAAATACGGGACAAATACGGAAAAAATGGGAAAGTTGGCAGCTATGTAGTAGTGTAGTAAAGAATCCATATATCAGAATGACATCAAGTATTTTTTCATCAATTTCATCATCAGTTAATGACACTGCTTCAAAATGTTGTGTACTAGATAATAGTAATCCAATTTGTAATGCAAATACCAAACGATGGCTTGGGAACTAAGTGCCAAAAGGTCTGCAGAAATATCAACATCCTCAAAATATACATAGGAATAACCAAACACAAACAGGACAAATTTTATCCATCTTGCTTTGCGTTTACACATTTCAGTCAGTTTCTTACGTTTAATGTCATTCAATTTTTGCACATAAGAGAGCATGTACTTCATTTGGTAATACATCTGCATGATATGAAAGTTAGTCTTGTTATTCTTTTGTTGCCATAGTGGTTCTGCCAATGTGGTTCTGCCAACTAGAGATCTACACACAATTATGTTGTATGGGGATTCTCTGATGTTCCCTATGAGCATTAATCTGTTGATTGTTTCTGAATTTAATATGATCCTCCTCCTCTGTGTACGAATATTATTCTGTGCTGAGAACTCCCTTTCATTGCCTGCTGTCTGAAACGCATATGCACAACTAGCTTGAACAAGTTACTGTTCTTTATGGTTGTGCAATTTTCAATATCTCACAGGTATGGCCCCATGGGTATTCTCTCTTTGATATCTGTGTTCCAAAAAGAAATGTTTTCACTAACATGAACTCTGCCAAAGATTCACTTCCTTGAATCAGTGTTTTGCTGCCTCTTATGCCAGATTTTTTTTATCTTCCATAATGATGTATTAGGGTTTTAAGTCCAACATTCCCATAGTCTGCTTGTTCAGACATTGGTGTCTTGAATAAATATAACCGGCATCCTGTCCATCCAACACGTACATCGGACTCGCACTCAACATCAATTTTGGGATCAAAATCACACACTGGTATTTCCAGTGACATTTTCCCAATGTCCAACAGACTGATATACATGAAATTCATTGTCGTTATAGCCATCACCAGCCAGTATTTGCTGACTGAAAACGTTGTCTGACAACAAACCCTGTTGTGATTCAGCCATTTTGGTTTCCTGTGTGGCCCTTATTTGAAACACGCATATGTAAAACTTCCATGATGAAAGTAAGGTTAAAACTACCATAAAATGTTTGTTTCAGGGCCCAATGAATCAATCAAATTTAGTTTAACAGCCATTCATGTCGAATCGAAGTATCCAGCTATTTTAACGTTTGCCTTCCAGAATCTGGATGTCGCATCAAACACTGCGATACTGCTACTGGCAGCGCGAATTACGTTGCAAAATGCACTTTTAAATGCACTTTTAAAGTTAAAAGTTGAATAAAAATTGCGTACTGTGCAAAGCACATTTTATATCTGCGATGTTGACGTAATTTGCAGAACGCGTATCACAGTTTTAAAAGAACGAGAATTCGTACAAATTAGGTGCACTCGCATATGATGGCATCATTTTCTGACCCAGTGTTTTATTCACGTTAGACCGCTAGGAGGGGGTTAGTCCTACCACGTAAGACCCATCAGGATGATGGGTCTTACTGCCTAATGGCGCTGTGTAGCGTGTTTTGATGTTGACTAACAGTATAATGAAAGTCAAATTTTCAGGAATATCACACACAACTGGCAACCAATAACGACGCTTTTCTACAAAGTAAAGTTAAAATGTTTTTGTCAGACGTTACTTACCCTGATGTCTTTTCTCTAATAAATTCAAATTCTCACAAAAGAAATGGACCTGTTTTTAACCTTCATTGGCCTACATTTCAGTTGGCTGGAAAGCGATGAAAGCCGGGAATGCCAAAATCAGGTTTGGTTGAAATATTTTTCCTTAACGAAACAAATAAAAAATATATTATGCCCATTGGAACTGTAAGAAACGTTTCGTTTCGTTCAAGAAACATATCCTCCACATGACCTACTTGAACATACTTCGGCATACCTCAACTACCGCCACATTGCAACAAATTCAAATGTATGTCAATGGAACATGAAAATGTTTCCATTTGCAAGTGTCATATTTTGATTCCACCAGGATAAAAGACAGCACAGTAAGTATATTAATTACACATAAATTTGTGGAAGAGTGTCGATATAGGCTGCCAAGTGTGTGAGATATTCCTGAAACTTTGACTACTCGTTCCGATGTCGTTGACATCGGAATACGCTATGCAAGGCTGTTATTTGGGTTGTAAGACGTAGCACTTAAACAAAAACAACATGTGCTATGTCTTACATTGTAGGACCAGGAGGGGGTTAGATGCAATTTTAAATATATATTCGGTTTTGTTTTTTTCTGACAAACCCATCAGCAATTTCTCATTTTGTTAACACAACCCACAACAGAAGTGATTTTCCTAATCAACCTTCCACTGTCAGAATCAAAATAGTTTGAAATGCAACCTCTTACAGCATTTTATTTGAAGTGCCATCCCCCGGGGGGGATATATGTTTTACTGGAATAGCCCTTATTGTTTTTATAACTATTTGTTTGTTATGACCATTCATGCAGCGTGTCAATTTTCAAGCTTCATAATCATGTAAAACACCAGGCATGAATTACAATTCCTATGAACCAGTACAAAATGTTAGTAAAAAACAGCCAGAAGAGAAAATATAGTATTTCTCCGATGATATACCCTGAGGGTTTTGTTTTCGTTTTATTGATCATAACAACACTTTTAACACATTACTGGTTCTATCATGATAAAAAAAAAATGGAAGCAAGATGCCCTTCTAAGGACATAAAGCATCAGCTGACCCATGCTGGCCTGGGTTGATACTGAATCCATGACCCTTGCATTACAGCTCCATCGCTCTACCAACTGAGATAATGCAACTTCCCAAAATCTCTGGGCTACCTCACCTTGTAAATGTCATGAAAAGTTGAAGACATGGATATTATTAAATACGCACTGCCTAGTTGTTAACAGTTGATGATGAGTTTGTCATCAAGAATAGGCTCATCATGTATGGTGTACAACAAATTCCGACAGCAGTCAGCTTTTAACAAGAACACTAGCAGATCAGCTGCCTCAGTGTATTCTTGAGAAAGGCACTGAGCTCACATTAAGGTATTAAAAGTGCTGTTAAAACCAACAAAAGCAACAAAAAAAGACCACTCCTTCCCCCTGATTTGACACTGGCCCTTGAAGAGTGGTTGAAACACATGCCAGAATCTAATTGTGGCCATCAAGAATCATACCCAGTTTGCAGTTAGGCCACAAACCACTTGGCTAAGCTTTGTAATAAATAAATAAATAAATATATATATATATATATATATATATATATATATATATATATATATATATATATATATATACACACACACACACACACACACACACACACACACACCCTCAAAAACCATCACTCCCCCCACCCATTATTTCTCAAACTGATTAGAACATATCATCTACCATGACTGTAACAGGATTTAACCTGAATGGATGCTTGGACTAAATGACAACACAACACATTGTGATGAACGATGGAGTTTATGAAATGAATTGATAAAATATATATATAGTGATTCTTTCACGCTCCAAACACACGACTCATTCGATTACTTAACACAAACATTCACCAGTGAAAAAAACCCAAATGTGATTCATATATTCAGATATGAAAGTAAGATTAATACAATCTCATGAGATGAATACGAGATTCAAATAATGAAAGCAAGATTCACATAATCTCATGCAATGTAAACAATGAAAGCGATGAAGCGTGATTCACATAATCTCAAGTAATATAAACAATGAAAGCGAGATTCACATAATCTCATGTAATGTAAACAATGACAGGGTTTGGTACTTTTTCCCACAAGTAATAATAAATTACTGGTTCAGTGGTAAGTAGTTTTCACTTCGTCGTCAGGGACATTACCTGTCCAAAGTTTGCATATGATTTGCATAGGACCCCATACCATTCTTCCATACAGCAATTCAAAGGGCGAAAACCCTAAACTTTCTTGCGGCACTTCGCGATACGCGAATAGGACAGCATTCAAATAACAGACCCAGTCTTGTGGACGTTCCGCGCACATTCGACGTAACATCTGCTTCAATGTACCACTGAACTTTTCTACCAGACCGTTACACATGGGATGATACGGTGTTGTGCTCAGTTATTTTATGGATAACAACCTACTAACTTCACTCATAAGGTCAGAAGTGAATTGGGTTCCGCAATCCGTCAAAATTTCTTCTGGCACTCCTACCCTACTGAATATATCCACTAGCGCTTCGGCTACCCTTTCTGTTTCGATACTAGGCAATGCTACGGCTTCAGGGTACCTAGTAGCATAATCCACGAGTGTAATGATATACCTGTTTTTCTTATCGGTTACAGGTTGTTTGGGCCCAACAATATCCACAGCCATTCTTTTGAAAGGTGTATCGATCAAGGGCATTTGGCCTAGGGGAACACGTGAAACTCTCCCCTTAGACACAGTTTTTCTGACATACATCACAGGACCTACAAAACCTAGTAATGTCACTATTTACACCAGGCCAGTAGAACTCAGCCAGTACTCTGCTGGTAGTCTTTCCCATACCCAGATGACCTGCCATACTAGATTCGTCAGCTACCCTCAATACACGAGACCGGTATTTTTGAGGTACAACTAATTGCCAATATTTCTTTCCCTTTAGTGTAGTAAACTCCCTATGAATTAACCCATTTATTTTGACAAACTTTGAACTACCCCCTCCTTTACAGCGTTTAATGTAGTTGCACGCGATTTTCTCTCTAATAGAACTTACAGATGTGTCGCATTCTTGCTCCTGGAGGAAATCGTCATGCGAGATTCCTTCGATTGATTTGGGGACGATTAACTTCCGAAACGCGCATTTCTCCTGCTGGGTTTGCGCTCGCATTTCAACAGCTATAACTAGGGGTGTTTGAAAAACTTCCATAGTCGGCAGACGAGACCCTTCAATGTTGATGATTGTCAAATTGTAAATTGGGTTATCCATACAAAGCACATCAATTGTTCCGGTCAAGAAAGGAGTTTCAATCCTAACTCTTGCAACAGGTACGCGATCGATCGTCTGATCGAGTAGCATGCAGGGAGTCTCTATCCCCAGCATTTGGTTATCCATCACAAGACTACGTTTGATAACCACACCTGTGCAACCCGTATCACGTAAAACTGTGACCGCCTCACTGTTAACAGTACCGTTCGCTGTTGGTACCCGCGCTTCTGGGAACATACATGTACCAAATAAAGGAATATCTTCACAAATAGATCTATCGGAACAGTTTTTGTTATGTATTGCTATGGCTGCCTTATGTATGGGACCTTTTCTTTTAGGACATTGTGCTTTTACATGAACCCATTCGTTACATGCATAGCACTGTACACTTTTACGTCTTATTTCTCTATCAGATTTACCCATCTCAGCTGGTTTCGCTGGCTCTCTGGGAGTCGAACCCTTAGACTGATTAACAGACTTATCTTTCAAAACCACGTTTTGAGTTCCACCATGTGCTTCAGCGAAACGATCTGCTTGCTTAGCCATGTCCTGAACATCTGTGAATGTTTTTTCCTTAAGAAACTGGTTCAAATCTCGCCCTACTATACTTAGTAACTGATCTCTGAGCAAGAAATCCACTAAACCCTCAAAAGTTTTGTTCACCTTAGCACATTCAGTCCAGCATTGGAAGTAATTATCTATTCTAATGATAAACTGCCCAAAGGTTTCCCCCTTCTCAGGTCTACTATACCTAAACTTTTTCCGGAAACCTTGCTCTGTTAATTCACACCGCTTTAATAGTGCTTCCTTCAGAGCATCGTAATTAAACACCTCGCTACTAGGAAGTCTTGAGTATACATCGAGAGCCTTACCCTTTAACAAAGCACTGAGATGAAGAGCCCAATCATCTCGCTTCCATTTCTGGTTATCAGTATACCGCTCAAACTGATAAAGATAACTATCCCTGTTATCTTTTTCATCATCAAAGTAAGGTAATTTAGTGCCTTTTAATTTACTAGAGGCAGAATCTTGATCTCCTCTTCTAGCGTGTGCTAACTCTAATTGTCTTTCGTGCTCTCTTTGTTTATTTCTTTCTTCTAACTCTAAAATCTCTAACCTTGCCCATTTTTCTAATTCCCTTTCTAATACAAATCTTTCCTTTTCCGACTCCCTTTTCTCTTTTTCGAGTTGTTGTACCCTTTCTAATCTTTCCCTTTCTAATTCCCTTTTCTCCTTTCCGAGTTGGTGTTCCCTTTCCAATCTTTCCCTTTCTAATTCCCTTTCTGATTCCCTTTTCTCCTTTTCGAGTTGGTGTTCCCTTTCCAATCTTTCCCTTTCTAATTCCCTTTCCTTTGCCCTTTGATCCCTTTCTTTTGCTTGTTCTTCACTTATGCACTTCCTCAGACTTTCCCCTTCATAACCAAGTTGTTTTCCAAATTCAGCTAGATCCTTTAGCAAAGTCATGATTGTTTGGTGACAAGATAGAGATTGTCAAACTACAACTAACAATCTTAGTTAAGGCAACAAAACCTAAACAAATGTGTACATGTAGGGAACTCCACACCTACTAAAAATTCACTTGTCAAAAAGTCCACGATTAACAGCCTGTCTACGATATATATATACAGTATGTTGATAGTTCATTCAATCCAAAGCATCCCACATCTGACACCAATGTAACAGGATTTAACCTGAATGGATGCTTGGACTAAATGACAACACAACACACTGTGATGAACGATGGAGTTTATGAAATGAATTGATAAAATATATATATAGTGATTCTTTCACTCTCCAAACACACAACTCATTCGATTACTTAACACAAACATTCACCAGTGAAAAAAACAAACAAATGTGATTCATATATTCAGATATGAAAGTAAGATCAACATAATCTCACGAGATGAAAGCGAGATTCAAATAAACAATGAAAGCTATGAAAGCGAGATTCACATAATCTCATGCAATGTAAACAATGAAAGCGATGAAAGCGAGATTCACATAATCTCATGTAATGTAAACAACAATACTGTACTCAATTGAAACCACAATCAATTGAAACACACATATGACTCGTAAACTCCATCATTTGTACATTCTGTACAATCATAACCACGTGTGACTCAAATATTTGTAAAACTTGCTAATGAAACATCTTGACCTTGTTTACGTGTCCAATTGACAAATCGCACAGTTCTCCTGGATCCTTGGGTTGGTCCAAACTTGTATTGACCCCATGTTCCCCTTCATGGATCCACCATGCGCACAAGTTCACAAATCTTGTACTTCTGTCGTACACCCGCACACATATGCACAGCTACACATAGTTAAACAGCTAAATACAGACACAGCTACCCAGCTGCACATCTACACAGCTACCCAGCTGCACATCTACACAGCTACCCAACTGCACATCTAAACAGCTACCCAGCTGCACATCTACACAGCTACCCAACTGCACACAGCTACAATAAAACCAAACTGGTTGTAATAACGGAATTAAAAACTAACAATACATGCTACTAAATTAAACTCTTAATATTAATTTGTAACAACTCAAGAGTTTACATCGTTTCAAATCCACGTAATGGTAAAGACAATGTTTCACGCTATGGCATTAAAAACTGAATATGCTTCATATATCAAATAAAATAACAATGCAACACTTACCCCTATGGCTGTAGAACGAATGGAGAATGCACATTCTTTGACAAGATCCAAAAGACCAGTGTGTCAGTTAGATAAAAACCTAGTCTTAAATCTTCAGGGGAATGAGCATTAGTGAGAGTAAAATACCCGTGCATACCGTGCTTTTAGCGTCTCTCGCCGCAAACGAACTACGACGGAATACATGTTAGTTCAGTCACTTAACTAAAAAAAAAACAATTATCCACCCTAGGTAACGTTGTACGCATGTACGACGAACATAATCAAATTGTTCTAAGGCGAAACCAAGTTATTTCTTGCCTTATTCTGTGACAATGACAAACTATCGCAATCTAACAAATGTAACATGAAGCTACAAAATGTAATTTTAAGTGAGTCTAATATGTTAAAAATTGATAATTAAATTGATTCATCTGCTTCAGTCAGAATCTCCCCCTCTCTCTTTAGTTATAAAATAAATGAACCATTAAAGTTTATATATTTTTTGAAGCACCTAAATATTTTCATGGGACTCTCTATTCAAAAATTTATATTTCATCTCTTGCAATATATGCATTTCAGTGTGTTTTTGTGGACACATCTTTGAATATTAAAAGGAACCATGCACAGCTTAAAAAGATGATTCTACATTCTCTACTGCATTTTTGACATAAGGTAAGTTCCATCTGGTGTAGCAGACATCCACTTTGGCTTAATTATATTGCTGTATATATAAATATATGCACACAGTCTTGGTGCTACTCAACCATTGTTTCTTAGGTCTTATTGTAATATATATATATATATATATATATATATATATATAGAGAGAGAGAGAGAGAGAGAGAGAGAGAGATAGATAGATAGATAGATAATGCTGTGGGTAGTACAATAACTCTCCTCTACTTTCTCTGACACAAGCTGAAGACTGCCCTTTAGAAACTTTCACTCTCCAAACCTTTCACTTGTCCTGGATATCTATGGGTTTTGCCTAATCCTACTGCACTTCATGAATAATTAGAGTAAATATCAAATAAAATGATTACATTTGCTAATTCATTAGCAAACTATTGTACACTAACCACTCAGCTGCATTCTGTTCTTTACAAGATCCAGTGGCTGGACAAACAAGGTGGCTGCCATCCTGAAAATAATAGGTAAAATGAAACTTCAGTCTGGGAAAAAACAAAAACACAAAAAACTTACATGTAAGCTAAACAACAGCACACACACCCCACCTTTACTTCAAAGGGACTGATTCACTACTTACCAAAATGAAAGATAAACAAGAACTTCACCCCACCCAGAAATAACATTCAAAAAGAATTTTAGTAACTACAAGATCACTTTTTTTCTTCTTTTTCATTGGTGAGTATTGAAGCCATCTCATCAAAAAACACAGACATACCAAATTTGGTAACGAAACTATTTTCTTCTGTTTGAGTAAACATTCTCACCAGATACCTAACCAATGCCATTTTTATTGAGTACCAATCAGATATCAAAGAAATCTTTAAGAGAAAAATCTATGTTCAGTCAAAACATTTTATACTAAACATGCTAATTGATATGTACAAAAAACAATTATATGCATTTTGTTTGACTTGTAATAAGATTAATATCTAAAATCATTACTTAATTCAGTTCAGTTACAACAATATCTGGTAAATCTGGTTAATCAGATAATATTCAACTAAAAAGAATCAAATTTGCTTTAATCAAATTTGTTTTTTCTTTTTATAATGTTAGGAAATCAAACATGAATTTGTATTATCTAATCCAGATATACAGTATTAGACAAACCATCTCAAGGGATTAGTTCAGAATTAAATGACATAATAATACTTTTTGGACATGGTCCTTGCTATGAAGCCAAACAAAATGATTTAATCGTTGTTGTCCACATCAGATAGCAAAGTAGGAAAATAAACACAAAATATTTGGACATTTCAGAATAACAATCCCCTGAAGAGGATGTGATACTCTATTTAAATACAAAAGATCATTCTGATCTTTCTATCTTTAGAGTGTTAAAACCATCTCTCATAATTTCGAGATAAGAGAAAAATTAGCCATTTGGGCAGTCATGCTGGATAAAAGATCAGCACAATTTCATCAAGGACAAACTGGACACCATTAGAAGACTTAAGGTGAAAATCCCACAATGATATGACCATCCATTCTAATGAACATGTGATAAAATTTTCATTATGTTCATTGTGGCAGCTATATTTGATGTCAGATAGGCACAATTTTCATTCAGGACAAACTAGATACCACAATCAGTCTTCTGGTGAAAACTAAATGTCCATATGATTTTCCATTTTAGTGGAGTAACAACAGTAGTATTTTCAAGATGGTTGCTATCTTGTGCTGAAAAATGACATTAAACCCTACAACAACAAGATGGTTGCTTTATGTGGCCATACCTGATGTCAGATCAGCTCTATTTCCATTTACCAACTAGCATCAAAGAAGTCTATTAGTGAAAATTCTTTGCTGCTATGACCATATCTAAGGAAAAGGTGCAATCAAGATTTTCAAGGCCACCACTATATGTCTGAACAGCACTATTTTCTTCAAGGACCAACAAGATATCATAATAAATCTTCTAGTGAAAACCTCATGTCGAGGACTTTCCATTCAAACATTAACATCACAATCAACAAGATGGCTGCTGTGGTAATCATCTTGGATGTCAGATCAGCACTATTTAAGACCTGCAAACCCTAACAAGATCATCTCAGTAGGCAGTTGAATTTTTTCCTGAACAGTTTTCAGTTATGTCTAACAAAATATCATGTATTGCTAATGTCAAGCTGGAAAATATGCATTTAAGAGTCCAAAAGTATGAATCAAGACTGATACAGCCATGGAAACATTGTGCTCAACTCAAACATTTGTAAAGTTTACTTGAACCTTAATTACCTCCAGTACAGTTCTCAAACTGCAATTCTAAACCCTACAGAGCTTAATGGCTTCTTGATTTCTCCAAACTTGATGTAATCCTTATAATAACTTTTTTAATAAAAATTCAATTGGGCCCGATGGCAATCATCTTCCCTAGCAATGACATACTCAAATCAACATATGATGTCCACTAAACATAACAGTTACCCTTCCTGACTTTTTCCCCCCCAAGAATCTGAATGTACCCTTTTATTCTTCTGTACTATTTAAACTTTTTAAGCGGTTAAATGTCCCTTTCATCCTGAAATGTTGCTTGTTGGATGCCATTTGAATAAAAGAAGCAGCAGCTCGATTATGCAGACATTCTGCATCACAAAATACGTGCAGTTTCAAGATATCTGAGCTACTCTGGTAAAGTTAATCTGGTTCCCGGACCATTTCCACTGAATCTAATATGAAACCCAGATCAAAATCAAACATGGACAAGCAAGTATCCGGATTTTACTGCAAACAATCTTATTTCCATAAATTGTAATTTTATTCCTTAAGTCCATACTTGAAATGTCATTTCCGAAAGACAGCAAAATCATAAATGGCAAATCTGCTATTTTCATCTTGGAGTAACTAGACATATTAAGTTTAAAGTTCTAGTGAAAGCACCATAATGACATGACTAACCATTCAGCTGTACCTAAGCAATAACAATATTTTCCTGATGGTCACCACTTAATGCACTAAATAGCACCATTTTCATTTAGGACCAAAAATACCTTGGGATAAATGTGTATGTGTAAAGTTTCATGGCAATCCTGCAAGTTCTTCACTATAGTGATAACAAACTGACAGATGATGGACAAAAGCCATGAGATTTAATGAACTATGACCAGTAGTGCTCAAAATATTGAGGGTAACTAATCACTAGCTGGGTGGGCGGTAAGTCCTAAAATTAGGCAATCTGATTCTTTTTAGCAAAGGACATCAAATGTTTTTGTGTGCACTTACATCTCCATTCAATAGCTGCTGTACTGTGTCACTCCATTTTATAGATGACCCGAGATCGCTCACCTGGCTGACAGTGGACATATCCAGGCGAGGACTTATGGAAAATGTTCAATAATTTATTAATCACCATTTTAATAATTTGACATGAAAATAAACAAAATCATTAGTCAGAAGTGACTATTTATCATTCTACACCCTCTTCACCCCTTTTAGCAAACTTCGCTCATTCTGGCTGGTTAACTATCCATGTATTAGGATCCACTTTGGAACATATCTATTATGATTAAACATACTTAAAAGCTTTACCAAAGTTTTTGTATGATTAAGATGAATTCTGGTAAGGAAAAAAACAATTACGGTTCTGATCTTGTAACACATATAACGGATATGAATGGAATGTGGGAAAAGTTCTGGTGAGCAAGGTTTACAATATTTCAAAATAAAAATTCTGGGGCAGCCAACCAAAACTGGGACCATCAGGGACCCCTAATTATGGTTCCATGCCTCCATGCATAGAGAAGGACCTTGTGTGCCTCCCTGTCATCTAAGATACACTTTTGGAGGAGTCCATCATACAAGAATTCTTTACTTGGTTGACTCACCCCATTAGGGCGATATAGACAGCCCAAATTTCCAGATTGTTTATGTGGAGGGTAGGCTCCTCCAAAAACCTGAAAATACAGCTCTTCTGACTTCAATTAAGCACCACATCCCAAATCTGACATATCCTAGAACAGACAAGAGTGGGGTGGGGTGGGGGGGAATGATGACAACTGTCAACATCAAATATATAATAGGTTCAGGTAAACCAAAAAAATGACATCACAAATTTGTCTTTGTTTTAATAATTAAAAATACTTTGATTTTATTACTTCTTTTTTTAACGTAATAATTGTAGTTTTTATAAAAGCGTTTTACCTAACCTATAAATCAGCCACTGCAAGCTTGCGCTTATGTCTTCCCACATGATGTTTGCCTGGAGCCATGAAGCACCAATTGTCAATGGCTTCACTGGGATCGTAAATCTCAGCCAGTGGTCCGTTAACAACCAGCTGTAGCAGATCACGCTGGGTGGAAGTGTCTAGAGCCAATCTTTGTTTTGTTTTCATTCTGTTTACAAAACTGAACCCTTGCTCACATGATGCAGTTGAGACAGCAACACAAACTGTAGCTTCAAGAAACTTTTAATTATTTAGAATTTTTTTTAAATAGCTATATTAAATATCACTGTAAATAATAATTAATAATCCAAACACAGAATACCCAGCGATGTGGGGGATGAATGAAAGATGCTGTGAACACAAAACAGAAAAGAATGAACTTAAAACAAAGCACGCAGAAACTAACACACAGCACATAATACCCACATGATGTCTGAGCAGGACAGGGTGCTTGCTGCTGACGCAATCGACTCTTCTGAATCCAAACTGATCCAAATATTGCCGAGATACTTCAGTACAGATGCACAGTTGACAATATGCAGAAAGGGTTGGGTATGTATGCGCTGAATATGCCTGTATGCATGCCTCTCACCTGCGCATGGCACGCATTCAATACGTATAAGTTTATTATTATTGTTATTCTAATTCTATGTTCTTGGCAATCGCAACTTGTGTCTAAACTGAAAATGCTAGTCATATTGATTGCCAGTAAATAAATTTTTTTTTTTAAAGTAGATAGAAAATCACAGTTTTTTGTGAAAAATATCGCCGTATGATACCCTACTTGTTATTTTCTGAGCTCGCAAATGACATTTTTCCACTCACAAATTGTGAGCTTGCAAGTGGGATTTTCGAGAGTTGGTGGTATAGGGACACTGGTTATAGATGAGTCCTGATTTGACCACCAGCTCAAGTGGTGGTGCAATTCTGATCCTAGAGCAGTGGTTTACAACCTCCAGGTAGTGACGCACATCAGGGTCATAAGGATGATCTAAAGGGTGGCCAGAATTTTTTTTAGGGTGACAAAACTTATCGAATTGCCAAAAACGGGGTCACAAGGCTCAGAAAAATATTTCTTTCGGTTGCAGGCAAAAATGGTTGGGAACCACTGTCCTACAGAGAAACATGAACTATCATGAGGATCCCTGTGTGGTTTCAAAATTGGTGTGCAAGGTGACAAAAAACCCAGCCTTAAATACCACTGCTTCCAGAGACAACTGGAAGGTAAGCCCAGGACCCTACATCTAAAGAGGAGACAATTATAGGGCCAGGCAAAGGTGTGCACTCTGTAGCCAGAGGCAGAGACCTGAGGCCTCAGCATACCGCAGGAACATACCACCTCTTATGCTGCCTTGCTAACTCCAAGCTTTACAAAACCACCGAGACAGCTTCCAAACCATAGTGGAACTGGGGGAGTACCATGAGATCTGGGTAAAAGCAGTCCCTGAGAATCTCTCCAAAGTGGGGAGAATTTGAGAGCAGGTGGTAAACCAGACCTCCTCCTCAGCCACCTCAGTCAATAGTGGACCTAAATGAAGGAGAGGGTACTGTCTCAGTCTGTTCTTCAGTGAATTCACTATAGTTCACTTAGGATAGACAGGATATCAGGATATCTTCATCCTGCCATTGCCCCTGCAAGGCAGAACTTTCTGTCTGTGTCTAATTCTTCATAAGGAGACCTGAAGTAGGAATCCACATCAGGTAAATCCTCACAAAAGAACTACGGGATCTTCTCCTGTAGCAGATTTGGCAGGTGGACAAGAATGCTTCTCAACCTTCCTCTAGTGTCTCATGGAAAGGAGGTCACCAAACCAACCCTTTCAACTCAGCACAAGAGAATGAAGTGTGGCTGTGACTCACAACATCAGACATGCTATAAGGTCAAGACATGGGCATTGATGACTAAAAAGAAAAAGAAGACATGGAAAGGACAATTCACTTCCATGAAATGGATGCACCCACACATCCCAAAAACAGTGCCCAGTCTATGACCAGCCACCATCCAATGACTGGTCTGGCAAACAATGACTGGAAGAAGGAACCCTCATCAAGCTTATATAGCATGATCGTTGCTCTTCCCTTCCAGGAAGTCTTGATCTGCTTGTTCCTACAAGCTTGGAAAGGGTCCTCACAGTGTGTGTGTGTCTGTCTGTCTGTGTGTGTCTGTCTGTGTGTGTCTGTGTGTGCATGTGTACAACACAATATCCACCCTAGCACTTCCTTCCTTGGGAGGTACCCTTGCTCTAACCATGAAGGGTAATGACTGGATAGAAACAACCATCAAGTCAATGTCACTGTATTTCTCAGATGAGAATGATCCCATATCCTTCTCCAAGTGAGAACTGCTCTTCATCACCAAAGACCAAATTTTCTTCTTGGCCACTGGGATCTTGGGAGTTATATTCTTCTTCTTAATCCTAAGGGGGGGTGTGTGTGTGATTTGGATTTTTAACGTAGACTTAAAAAAATTTCAGTCACATCGCTACAATGTCTGCAGTGTGGCAGTTTATGGTGATGTCTAGCACTGGGGCATCATGCCGCAGTCACTAACACTAACCTCTTTATGCTGAGTGCCAAGTGAGGCAGCTGTTAGTACCATTTTTATAAGTCTTTGGTATGACTTGGCCGGGGATCAAACCCATGACCTCCCGCATCTGAGGTGGACACTCTAACCACTAGGCCACCGGAGAAGTAAATAATCCTAAGGGACTCTGTGTATGATCCAATATGCTCCAGAGAAGAAGAGGAAGAAGAGACTTTACTCCTTCCCACATATCCTATGGGACTTTCTTATGTCCACATTTGTCCTGCTGTAACATCTTGTTGCAGAGAGAAAATTCTGAAAACAAGAAGCCATAATCAAAGGTGTTCATTATAGTATATGACTGTGTGAGACCTATAGTCAAATACAACGTAAAACCAACAATACTTTACCTGCCTATATGATACTGATCAGCAAAACACAAAAATATGATAATGAATAATAGTGAGTGGTGTGCAACTACCAAGTTACTACAGCTGATTAATGTTGGTATGAGACCCCCCAAAGGGTCTACAATTCAACATGTAATGCTTACTCAAAGTATCATCAAACTCAGGATTTTCAAAATATATGTAGATGAAAAACCAAATGATGAGTGGGAGACTATCCTACCCAAGAATCTGGAAACAACTAAAGTTGACTGAATTATGATAAATTTTGAAACAATTAATCATAGTTTACTCTATTACCAATGGGAAATTGTACATAAATGGCACTGCCAACACAACTTAGGAACAATGCCTAAAAACTCACAAGCGAGCTTTCTGACACATCTACTGAATCCAGAAAAATTATTTAGTTAGTTAAATTTTAAATGATAATGGTCACCAAACTGTTGTTTACTTATGTTGAAGTGGGGCTCAAAACCAACGAGGTTTCCGCCTATGCTGCACAATACATGCCAAGGTGGTAAATTCTGAAAAATTGTGGCATACAACTCTACTTTCAGGATTTCAGATGTATACATTCAGATTGATGAACATTCTGTACTCATGATCTATATCTTCTGATACATATTTGGAAGCCTTGGAATAATTTCATTTTTGAACAGTGCAAAAATCTCCAAGTTTTTACATATATATTAAAGTTGAAACTATAAATAAAGTCAAAGAGTTATTGATCATTATTCAAAAGTATCATCTGTAAAAACAGTAGCATCAAGTTTGTAATTAGTTCCTATGATAGTACTGGGAATGTGCCACAATTACTAAATATATTCCATATCAATAAAATCAGCAGCTACCAACTGTTTGACTAAATGAGTTTACATGTAATGATCTCAATTTACTAAGAGTTTAAATGAAACATGTCTTGTGAGCATTTATAAGTCACTAATCTCCAATCATCAAACAATCTCATAGGTAATGATCAATGTATTTAACCAGCAATGCATTACCAAGTCAGCGTGAGCATAAGACAACTTATTATTCATAATACGTAACTTATGACATATGACAAACAGAATGTGTGACCCAATCTAAATTAAGAGGGGACCTTGGTGTAGGCTATCAGATTTTTAAATATTTGGCATGACTGAATTCAAATGAACAAAGATGTAATCCAAAAGAGGTGGACTATGACGTGGGGGGCAGTATGGGTTTGTCATATATCCAGTTCTGAACTTCTGGAACTTCCATCTAGTAGAGGATAGAATTTTCTTATATGGATGAGGGTAGGCTAATAAATCAGCCCCTCACCTCCGATGATATTGATTGGTGGTTCAGGGGCTGATATCACCTTTTCATCAAAACCTGCAAATATCTGAGGCCAATTTTGGCTGCACACATGACTGTGGAGCTACTGTCAGGTGAAGGATTCTTCTGGTGATATATACATTGTCTTTCTGGAGCAAATCCTATGTTTGGTGACTTGTAAATCCACGCGGAATAGAAAAACCCTCTGTCCTGTGGCCATTTTGAATTCTGCACTAGATATGGCTGTTACCAATTACCGTTATGTGTCTAAAGTGCACTCAAGTTTGTACCAGAAAGATTTGCATGCAGCAAAAATGCACATTTTAATGTACAGGTGACATCAAACCCACACACTGTCCATCAATATCAACACAGATTTGGGGGAAAGTTTCCATCAAAGAAAGTAAAGCAATGCAAATGCAACAGCAAATTGGTAATGTATTACTATTATCAAAATGTTTTAATGTTAAATCTATATCTAATAGCAAAAAACGCAAATTAACTTTAATCTGATGGTAAATAATACATTTGTTTTCCTCCAAAATCCTTTACCTAAATCTGGATAATACCACTTCTTTTACCTATCTAATTTTTCAAATATGTAGATAACAGTAAGAATGGTAATAAATTTAAAATAAAATCTTTCTCCAGTAATTAACTGTTTATGTTTCTGATTATTTGCTCTTCTAAAGACACGGTTATGAAGTGTACATGACAGTTCTGAAGTTCCAAAACAATAGTGGTCTCTTTGAGAGATTTATGCTGTGGATTTCCAATTAACCTATAAAACAAAATAGTTCATAAGCTACATGTAGCATTTTTGTACAAATAAGTAAACAATTTTCATATAATGCCACCATCATTTTCCCCCATTTTATATGTTTTACTCCTGAAAATAAATCTGAATCTAAATTATTATAAGAATAAGTGTTGGGCTAAATTAAGTTTCTGACCCTAAGTATGCCAAGAATTGTACGAGGTAAAACATCACGATATGCTCTACAAAAATAGCTACTGTTTAAATGAAATACGAGGCATCACTATGAATGAAGCGTTTCTCAACAGGTGACTGTGTGCTTAAGACTTAAGTGCGTCTGAACCGATGACTGAGTCCAGGATACGAAGCTTTATCTCAAGGTCATGCTTTTATAAATAAAATAAAATAAACAGCAAAACGTACTTCATGTTTTGCGTTGCTTCGATGGTATATCAGTTCACAATATTATCGTTCACTAAATCTTACCCTGCCGATCCCCCAAAAAGAAATTTAATCCATTTGGGGATCGTGGCTGCTGGTGCACTTTCCTTGGAAGCCGCCATCTTGTCTATTTTTATGACCTTCGTATGTCACGATGCGTGAACAGCTGCAGGTATGAGCAGCGCGTCACATATAATCGTCTTCTCTCAGCAATATATGTACTTTGCCGAAAGGGTGCAACAACATACAGCGAACGTTGCATTCTGCGAGTTTCTTTCTTTTTTTCTTTTTTTTTATTGAAATACTTGACATTAATTCCACAAATGAAAAGAGAAAAGAAGAATGAAGAATTAATCAAATTAATGAAAGGATGAATGACAGAAGAACAAAGAAAGAACAGAGGGAGCAAAAATGATAGGGGTGGGGGTGGCTGTGCATATAACTTGAAATGATCTTTCAGTTTCGGGTTGAGTTTGAGTTAAGGATTTTCGGGGGAGGGATATTTTGTTTTTCTTTGACCTCAAGATAATTTTTCCCCAACTAATTTTAATGAATATACTTGTTTTGTTTTGGGGTTCCTTTTCCCCCCTATTAATCCAGAATAATTTATTTCCAGCGATCTGAGAGCTAGGCCGATAAATCAGCCCCTCACCCGTGACGATATTGCTATCGTCCGATATTGATATCGTCCATCAGTAGCAGCACATGTTTGGGGTGTTGATTAATCGGACTATCCGAGAGCTGGAACATTTTTTTTTCTAAAAAAAATCCCGGTTGCTCTCGTCTCCCCCCTCCCCGCAAAAATAAAATGATCGAACCCTTATGTGCTCATAAATTTCCGCAATAATTGAAAGAATTCTAAATTTAAACAAAAAAATAATAATAATAATAATAATACACTAATGCTTTCTGAACTATGGTGTGATGTGCCTATTCTTTTTCCTTTTTTTTTTTCTTCCTTAAAGTCTTATGAAAAGCTTTAAATTAACAATAGTTAGAAGTTTTGCAACCAAAATAAACCTTACAGGTTGTTATATTCAGTGAGATTCAACTGAAATCCTCCCTTATCAAATTGGAAGTACACACTGAAGCCGGTTTAAAATGTCCGCATCTCACAAAAATATAGTACAAATAAATGTTTACTCGCTCGCATGAAACGTTACATTTCCACTTTCTCTCAACTGCTGCTGATGGAATTCACTAAGCCGATAAATCGGCCCATAGCTATAATAGTAATAACTGGCGGTTTAGGGGCTGATATCGTCTGTTCATTAAAACATGCAAAAATCTGCTGTCACTCTTGTCTGCACACATCAGTGTACATTTTATACACTTACTAGTATTTCTCGCGTCTGTTGAGCTACTATCGGCTGAAGGGTTCTTTTGACGTTATGTAAATAACATATCACATTAAATCCTATGTTTGGTGACTTATAAATCCATGTGGAATAACACAACTATCTTGCTGAGGCCATTTTGAATTTCGCGCTAGATATGGCTGTTACCAGATACCGGTAAGTGTCTAAACTGTTAGCAGGTGTGTTCCGGAAAGATTTACATGCAGCAACATTGTACATTTTAATAAACAGGTGACATCAGACCTATACATCGTACATCAGTATCGACATAGATTTGGGGGGTCACATTTATCGAACTAGGAATTCATGTTACGTGGAGAATGAAGTGACTGACAGACACATGGACAGACATGATAACTCACAATATATCTTCAAACTTTGGCAATCCCAAGCGTATTGTCGTTGCATGTTTCTTTGATATCACCTAAAGTATTCTTACAGTGTGAGTCACACCATCCCGCTTGCTTGTATCCCCTGCCCCTACCGATTTTAAAAACCGAAGGAATCAAGAGTAAAAGAAATGCAAAAACAGTTATATCATTCACTGATTTATAAATTCTAACTTGATTGTTTCCAGGCAGTCCCAAACACAACTAGTTGGTGTTCGAATCAAACGGGAGTTTCTTTAGCAACACAGTCGCCATATTTGCTTGGGCCAGTGTATGTTTTCAAGCAAAAGATATAATCAAGTTCAACGTCTTTAATAATCTCAATAATTCCACACATTTTGGAGTTATATGTCTTTGAACACATCCATGCAAGAGTTACTCCTATTTATTTGTTCGATTTGTTTTAGAAAAATTATAACTAGATTTTGCAAATATTGGATGTAGATGACAATTTTTACTGAAATGGGCCACAGTATATTCTTTAAACAAGAAAAGAAAAGCAAACAGTCTGCTTGTTTGCACCGGGAGCTTCCCTTTGCTTTGAAGCGCCAATAAATCGGCAAAGTTAGGGACCCCTTGGCGACAATCAGGTCAGAAATTATAAATCAATGAATGAAATGACTAAGTTTTATGCATTTTTTTAATAACCTTCAAGCTTTTCATTTTTAAAGTCGGAAGGGGGTGGGCGGCTACAAACAAACCGGACGGTATGAGAATACTATAAAACAAATTTAAGGCAGCCAGTTAGCGCTTACTCCAAATCAAGGACAATCCCTAAACATCGATTGTGGATCACGTCTTCCTGAGACAAACAACAAATTCGTGGAAGCTTCTGAAATCATGCATAACTCGTACAAAAATGACAGCCATTGGCTATCGAGACTTGGATGTTGAAGAATTGTCGTCCACCCTCACAGAAAAGCAATATTTTAGGAACTAACAAATCATAGCAAAGTTGAAGTTGTGTCTGTTGTTAGCAGACTGCAATACGGACCAAAACATATCTAAGTAGGCAAGAAATAACAACAAAAAAATTTAAAAGTTTTAAACTTCTAGAATGGTTTGTAAATCTAATCAAGTTTATAATATATGCATATAAACGTATATACCAAACTGTATATTTCTACTTCACGTGGTTTTGGCTTAATTGTGTTAACTAGTGTGTTTGTTTGTTTTTTGAGTCAAGGTTCAAAAGTGTGAAACTTTAAAAAACTGAACAATCTCATAATATCATTTTCCATCCTTAAAGTTAACAAAGTTTAAAAAAAAAAAAACGTAAACAAATTGAACAAGAGTACTGTTAACGGAACATTATATGCTGATGTAGTGTTTAATAGACCTTTTATGTAGGCACCAGCAGTGCGTGATTGACTTCTGAGATTACTGACCAATGGGTCTCCACGAGCTTGACTTTAGTCAAGATACAGAACAGCTCACGCGATTTTTCTTTCCCCGCTGTCACGACTCAACTCTATGGTCTTAAACAAAACAACAGAAAAAGCGAAAACAAACAAGTTTTGTAAACATTCAACAAACACTGTATTTCCCAAGAATACAAAGTGAAAATTAAAAAGAACTTTAAGTATCGTAAATTAAATCCCAATTAGTCATAAAAGTTTTATCACAAGTCCAAATGTATGAAGTTTCAGTTGAATTCGAGTGGAGCGCCAAATAAATTCAAATATTCAATGTGTTGATGTGCCTGTGGTCTCGAACGCGCTAACGTGCCAACGGCCCAAAAATGTGGTGATGTGTTAACAGTCTTTTGATGTATCAAAATAATATAATCCAAAATATCCTTGTCTGAATACAATACAGTTCCAAATTAATGTTTAGTCCAAGATTATTATTGAGTACTTCGTAATTCCAGTGAATAATTATTTGAATCAATAAATCCAACCAAATTAAAAACTTAACACAAAAAGACTGATTCAAGTTTGGATTTTAAGGCAAGAATTAATAATCCCATTGTAACAAGATTATATACCCGTCTAATTGACCTAGGTCGCAATTATCAATTTTTTTAAATACTCTGTCAACTTAATAGGAAATTTCCATTGTTGAAGTTTCTAAAGTCAGAATTAATACCGTATCTTTAACTCAAATTAAAGTACAAATGTTTACAATTAATAATGATCTGAATATTTAATCCACATCTACAGAGAAATGCTGACTATATATTATGTTGTTTACAAAATAAATGTCACAAGTCAGGTACACCATTAACTTGATTTTGGATAAAAGTCGTGTACAAAATAGAAATGTACATAACATGTAATCGTTAAGAAAAGACAACAGATAATACAAATTAAATATATATAACACCCACCCATTGCGGTGGAGCACTTAATCCAATCCACGTTCGCTCCACAATGAAGCTCGGCAGGTACGTGTTGTATACGTCCAACGCGGATGGGGTTAATAGACATTACTGACACATGAACAGCCGATGCATTATAGAACATCCAAGGAAAGGCTGCGATGTCAGAGTGATTTACGGTCGGATACCAAACGAAATTTCAATCGTCCTTAACAATGTTTAGAAACGGCTGGCCTGTTTCTATGCAAGACTTCTATTTGCATATATTGCCGATGTAAAAAATGTACGTGCATCCCTAATACAATGTAGCCCAACAGTCTTAAATCATAGTGGAAACTGTACATCACTAACACTTCTTGGTATTTTACGTTTTTTTGCTTTATTCAGATAAATTGGAAGCACTGTAGCACTGAGATTCGTATCGTTGCTTACAATTTACTTATAGTACGGAACGTCGTATTTGAGAGATTTGACAGCCCGTAGTTTAGTCCAGCAAATAACATCGGAGGCTTGTTATTTGTCAGCAGTTAAACTGAATTAAATTTATTGTTGCACGGAATAATAACGTCGGAAAATTACATGATTTCAACACTAATACACTCTATCGCGCTTTGGCAATTACGTTGCAATAAAGATTTTCTGAATTTATTTTCCAGCAAAGAAGAAGAAACATCTCCCACCATTGATAATAACTGGCTCGTTTGTATTTATTATTTTGGTCTAAATTTATATCAATGCAAGCTGATTCGGAACACCGCTGATTCGGTCACGTGATTGAGTATTGTATTCGACCGTTAAAAAATTAAGTGAATCTTTACAAAAGGTGTACTGGCTTCATTTTTTATTCTATAATAAATGTTGTGGGTACTAGCCTTTTGTCAATGTGCTGTTGAATTGTAGCATCGGTGTTCGAGGTACTTACTTCTTAATAAAGTCAATTTCAAAGTGTTTAAAATAAATATAAATCTGGCATAAATTAAACCTATTTCTTAAATCGATTGTTTAAAAAATTAAATCACACAAATGCGCTGTCCATCGTGTCTATATTGATAAAAACATTGGTCTCAGATGCAAAAACAAACCTCGCTTGACCATCTTGATCGATACTGACACATCAGGAAATTACTTTTTACTCATAAAACAATTGTTTCTTGGGCATACGTGACATGATACGGGAGTATGAGACACAATGTACTTAAGAACATTATCCTGTTTTCGGCATTTTCCCGGACTGTTGAAAACAAACGAAAGTCATTCTCAAGTTTAGATTAACGTAATTGTCACCTTTGTCATATCAATATTTGAAAAATTAAAACTGAGATATTTAAACTATGTTTGAAGATAGATCGATGTAAGTCAATACATTCTGCCAAATTTGGTCACTATATACAGTAATAATAAGTAGTTTGGTGTCAATTCCATTTGCTATGGTTTAAGCCTTATACAATAAATCTTATAACAACCATGGAAAAAAAGTAAACCGGTCCATAACTTTTCAGTGGATTGAAAGATTTCGATGAAGCATTGCGCATATATGTATCTCTACTAGACAATGTGTCGAGTATAGAACCTGTGTCAGTATCGAAACCAGACCTTCTACGAAGGTCACATGCGGATTCAAAGCTAAATAATCACGTTTTCTTATAAGGTATATAACTCTTCTTGGAACTTGACCAAAGTGTATATATTGTAACAAGCCCTATGGGTTTCTTTACCAAGCGACGACAACCCTGGCGTGAATCCTGCTAGAAGTCGTATGTTTCCCCTGATTCCAAAGACTTGTATACAACTACTGTTGTAAACTGGAAATACCAACGCGCCAAAATAAATCATTTTACTCTCATTAATACATGACCACAAACCTCACAACATCCTAATTGCCTGTCAACCTCACAACTGTGTGATTTCTCCTCATTAAATTTCCGTAATGTACGACCAGAATTTCACGCCGTGAAAATATACAACTCAGCCATCTAATACAGGGATCTATTTTTAGGCCAGTCAAACCATGATTTTAAGACTCATTTCGCCTGTAACTCTACACCATATTTACCATCATAGCAACAATAAACGGCTCCTCCCGACGACAGAACAGCCACTTTTCGTTTATTCCATTGTGCATTGTACCAGTCCACAATGACCGCTCCGGTGGCCTAGTGGTTAGAGCGTCCGCCTCGGATGCGGGAGGTCGTGGGTTCGATCCCCGGTCGAGTCATACCAAAGACTTACAAAAATGGTACTAACAGCTGCCTCGCTTGGCGCTCAGCAATAAGAGGTTAGTGTTAGGACTGGTCGGCCTGGTGTCAGGATAATGTGACTGGGTGGGACATCATGCTACATGTCTGCGGCATGATGCCCCAGTGCTAGACATCACTATAAACTGCCACAGTGCAGACATCGTAGCGATATGACTGAAAAATTGTTAAAGCTACGTTAAAAATCATAATCACATCACATCACCAGTCCACAATCATAAATACTGCACGTGGTTTCACACAGTCAATTCACACAATTAGATTTCAATAGTGACCACTGAGCGACAGGGACACTCATGAGGCTCTGACCTGAATTCACTAAAAGTAAACCTTGTCATCATGAAATCTCACTCCCACTTCACTCCGTGACGTTTGCCCTAGTAATTGGCTAATTATTCGGTCTGAGGACCGACTTCCCATAATCAAAAAAGTAATCACAAAAATCTAAGAAATTCTAAAAATGGAGATTTATAAACCACTGCGCATACTCCAAATTTATTGCAATATTCACTAGATGATATTTTGTGTACCACACGAAGGCTCATAGATCCAAACTCAAAGTCAGTGACGAGGTTCAAAAATCGACATAGGGATTTGAATGTCCGCTTTATAACTTTATAACGTTTGAACGGAAGAAGGACATTATCCCGCTGTCAACTACCCCCCTCCCATCATTTACCCCTCAGTCTATTACTCCCCGGTTTATTACCCCTCTGCCATTACCGCAATAAGATGCTATCCCGTCAGTTTAAGTGTACACAAACACAATCTGATAAGAGTATTGGCTTCACATCAATAAAAATGATTTTAGCAGTTTAATCTGTGCTCAATCTATACTATTGTGTTAGCTTCACCTCATTGAATCTAATTCGAGCAGAAATGGTTTCTACGCGCATGCCCCAGAAAAACTATATAAATATAAACCATATATATATATATATATATATATATATATATATATATATATATATATATGTTGATATATATATATATATATATATATATATATATATATATTCTGAAAAATATAATATCACCAGAAATAATTTTACCATGGAGAAAGTTCTGAGTATACTTGGAAAGCAAAAAATGATGCACAATGGATATGTCTATGTAAAGCAGAAAGATTTAGCGGCAGGTGTAATCAGTTACGAATGTGAAAAGCAACGAGGAAATGTAAACGGAGTATCTTAATGTAATGCAAAGATCAAAGTTAAAAATGATTTTGTAGTTGGATCTCTGCATGAACACACACATGCACCAGATTCAGCACTATGTGAAGTTCTGCAAGTTAGACAAAACATTACAGATAGAGCAGTGGAAACAGAAGAAACACCTCAACAGATTCTTATGCCAACATAATATCAATTAACAATTAAATTCATCGTCGTCTGTATGTGTAAATGATGGTAATGGCGGGGTGGGTGGGTAATAAACCGGGGGGTAATAGACTGAGGGGGTAAATGATGGGGGGGTGGGGGGTAATGGCAGGGGGTAATTGACAGGGAGGTAATGTCCTAGACACCGTTTGAACAAGATGGGGGATTTTGATGAAACTTTTGCTTAAATGTGCATCTTAAAATTAGACAATGTATGGCTTACTACACAAGGCCCGTTGCCCCCAAATCAAGGTCACATACAGGATTCAGAGGTCAACAAAGGAATTTTAGTGTCCGCTCTAAAACATTTAAATGGGTCATAGGATTTAATTAAACTTTTGAACAAATGTGTATCTCTGATAATTGATGTGTCGCGTACCAGACTCATGTGCCCAAGATTAAGGACAGAAACGGAACTCAAAGGTCCAAGGTCAACTTAAGATATTCGTGTCGCTCTTTAATTTTTTTAAAATACCTCTGCCAGAACAATTGATTGCTTGAAATATTCCCTTGATTGAGCAAACACTTACTTCATTTAATACCAGTGGGTGGGAGCTTTCGTGTCCACTAGGCACGTGCAAAGATTATGATGGAAAGTCATTTGCTGATTTGGGCAAATTATAAATTGATTTCATTGTAAAAGAAAATGCTCATAACTAACTCCGTAACTATTTACACTTTTAAAAAAATGTTTTTGATTTTTGTTTCCTTAGAGTCGTGGACCATTTTCTGTCCTTGCCGTGGTTTTCTTTTCTCTCTCTCTTTTTTTTTTTTTTTTTTAATGACAGAATGCTGGCTGTCAATCATTTACTGAAAAGTAATACTGAATATAACTGAAAATTACTTTGATAATGTTTAATTTGAGGGTGTATCTGTTTTATTTTGCTTTTACTTTTTTGCTTGTTTGTTTGTTTGTTTGTTTGTTTATATAGTACTTTGGTGGAGGAAGAACCCGGGAAGGACCGTTTTGGTGGAGGAAGAACCCGGGAAGAACCACCGACTCACGTTAACTGCGTGCATTCGTAACATTTTCTGTTTTTGTGTCCCACTACAGAAGAATAATTAATATAAAATAAAATAGTATTGACTGAATTTTTTAACATTAAATATTGTTAAGACCTTTATAGTTTAAAAACGTTAATCCAATTAAACCTATTTTGTAACTTTTTCAAATATGTTACCATTTGTTATAATATTAGAATTGCACAAATTAACCTCTATTCTGATATATTCAGATTAATGACACCTTTGGACCAATTAACCTACATTTATGTGAACCCTTTTCCAAATATTTTCGGACTAATGAACCTTCGGACCAATCATCAATGACCCTATTGTTGTCAAAAACATTCGGACTAACGAACCTTCGGATGTGTGAACCTGTCAAATGTTTCCCTATAAGTTATGAAACTTCGAATCAACGAACCTTTGGAACATTGATCCATATATTCTTCGAACCTTCGGGACAATAGACTTTGGGCTAAAATGTTTCGGAAAATAGAGTTCTTGTACACAAATAGTTCAGACTTATGAACCCGAGCATCGAGCAGTTTCCATCTTTACATCTTTTCCTTTGTAGACACAGCCTTACATACATGTTCTCTGCGTCTCTCTGTCTCTCTCGATGACTCGATACATTGCACTTTCATCTGACTTTTAGCTGATAAATGAAATCTTTGGTAGGTTATTTCGTTATATATTTTTTTGGTGATGTGGAGACAGCACGGAGATACTCGTTTAATCCCTGATCTTTACTCCTTTGAATCATGTTTTCGGAAACCGTTCACAACCTACCCCCCTCCCTCATTTAATATATTAATTACCAGGATAATTATTGTCCAGTTAACTACTCTTTTACCAAGTTTCTGGTTTCTGCCGTTCTGCATTAAAGTATTTCCTTACCTTTTATAGGTAAATAATTTAGCGACTTTTAATCTAAATATACCACACGCAAAAAATTCAGATGTTTTTTATTACTCTGTCTTATTTGATGATAAAGAAATTATACATGGTTCCATAAATACAGACTAAAAAAAAACATATAAAAAAATACCAAAACAAAACCAGAAAAAGACAACTGAACATGAGATGCATCAAGCTATATAAGGTATTTATACGTCATTTCATTAAGTAATAGCATCTGGAACGTTATTTGGAAGAAGTGTTTAGATAAGTGTCCATAAATTATTAAGGGCAGCAACGTACACAACTCACTGCATTCCCGTGTTCTCTCTCCCTCCCTCTCCCGTCTCTCTCAGTGAAACTTTAGCGGAAAACAATAAACCACATCTAGTTTATCTGCGAGAAAGTCTGGTGTGCAGGCTATTCATCGCGAGAAGCAACCTTAACCTTTGACCTGTTGACCCCCAAATCAACAAGCCTCTTCCACGCCCTAAGTGCAAACCCTCCACGACTATAGTAGAGGTATGTGGCCCAGAACTAAAGTCTGTATGCAAAGAAAATTTTTGTTCTTTCAGTCAGTGACCATAATCTTTGATCTCCAAATGACTTCTTTCTAACCCAAGGCGCAAGTCATCAAGAAACCTTGGCGAAGGTACACGGTCTATTACTGAAACCGTATGCATAAATTATTTTTCTTCTTTATGTTACAGTGACCGAGACCTTTGAACTTGTGACCCCAAACTAGTAAGCTTCTTCCTTTCCTCAAGTGCAAACCATCCACAAAGTTTGTCCAGTCTATCTTGCAGAGTAAATGTTATTGTGCAGAAACCGCGTCTTCTTTCAATCACAACGACCTTGGCTTTTGACCCCAAATTGACAGGATTCTTTTAACCCCAAGTACAAGTCATCCACAAAGGTTGTTCATTGTGATGTATAATTATTAAAGTTAATTTGTAGAAACCACTTGTATTCTTTCAGTCATAGTGACCTTGGCTTTCTGACTAAAAAATCAATAGAATTCTTCCGTAGCCCAACTACGAGACATCCACTAATTTGGCTAACTGTTGATGGCAAAGAAGTCTTGTTATATTGTGGAAACCATTTTGCTTCCTTAGTCACCGTGACCTTGATCATTGGCTTTTTTGACCTCTAAAACAGCAGGCTTCTTTATTACCCCAAAATACAAGCCATCTTGAGTGTTTGTTAACTACATGGTGGACAAACTTAGTTATTGTGTAGAAACCATTAGTCTTCTCTCAGTGACCTTGGCCTTTGACATTGATAGGCTGCTTCATCACTCTAAATGCTGGCTATCTGCAAAGTTTGGCAACTGGATGTGGTGAACATGCATTATTATGCAGAAATTAAAATTGGTAATATATAGATGAATGGACAACATAATAACATTATGCTCAACCTTTATATTTGTCACGGAATTGTGTATGCTTAATGTTACGTATTATGTCTGATCTAAAATGTGGTCAGGTTTCGTTTATGCATACAGCGTTACTCGTTATTTACGTCAGACATGATTTCAAAATACTGAGTTCAGTTCACTCCATGCCGCACAAGCATGAGCAACCGACATACTTCGAGTTCCCTGGCCGTGGATTACACCATAACCGGGGTGTATATAGGTTCGAGGCGGACTGCAACACTATAACACGAAAAGTTTTGTCAGGAAGCTGTCCACTTTACGAGAGTGAAATCTTCATCTGGAGCGGAATGTGAATTATTAATTTGTATTCTTTTTGCTGTCCGTATTACGTGATAGAATTGTTTTATACATGTGATTTTCTAATATTTATTCTAAATTGCAGAGGTACTGAGGTAGTCAGACCAATATCATAAAACACCATGATGTTAGATGCACTATAGTCTGTTCTCAAGTTAGCCATCTTATAAGTGAACCGACGAATTGAATTCACTTTTGTTGCATGCAGTAAAGGATGAGAAAATGTTCTGGTTCTAAAAGTTCTGTCCGATTCTCCTTGTCGGACACAGATTCACATATGAACCCAATCCTATGGTCATTTCGTACCCAAAACTAGGATCGTTTATTGCACACGTTTAAGGACAAATATAACCTCCAAGATTAAATAAAAATATATTTTCTACATATTTCAAATTCTTATATAATCGATTTCAGGCATTGCCTTAGTGACAGATGAATACCGTATTACCTAGGGCGCATTATAGATGTTTTATTTCTGGCAGAATCCAAGCATGACTAAGTTTATTCAGTTATTTAAAACATTAAATATATAGCTTTAAAATACAGAAGTAAATATATGTAGAATGCAGCGCCAAGTTAAATTTACCCCCACCCCCCACCCCCGCGAGAGTATGTGCATTATATTTAGGAGGATAAAAAAAAACAAACCAAATTATGCTAAGCAATGGAAATAAATTTTCACTCGCCAATTTCAGTTATTTCAAATGAGAATTTCAGTTATGCTACTAACTTGTGGGCTTCTTGTGATCGGTGAAATTTGCCAAAAGTTCTGCACAATTATATTTGAGCAGCCAGCAGTCTACTGAAAAATGGCTTGGCGGTCCGGATAGCATACCGCCCGTCGGGTCCTACTAAACACCGCAAAATCAGATAAAATCAGACTAAGTCTTGTTTTTGTTTTTGTTTTATTTGTACATATTAGCTTTATTTTAACGATATTGTAATTAAAATTGTTAATAAGGGTGTTTTAATGTTGGTTGTAAGTAAAATTGGTACATAAGCAATCCTAATTTGTCTCCCTTTATTTCGCCTTGTAACATATGTCAACAATTGTTAATCTAACATTGATTAACTAGTTGTTTAAAAATAATTATTATATTGGGATAAACTCAGTAATATTATGACAGTATTATACTGCATAAGTATAATGTAAATATTTAATAGAACAAAGGCAGATAGAGTATGACAGTCATGTAACCCAGCGTGTTACAAAGGCAGACTCAATGTGACAAAGCCAGATTTAATAATTTTATTAAAAAAATATCTTGTCGAGAGACAAATAATAATAATAATAATAATAATAATAATGATAGTAAGAATAATATGAATGTAAAAATAGGCCACACCTCTCGTTATTTCACGCGCGTTACATTCACTGTTCACACATGCTGCGTTGATTCGCTTGCTTCGTGTTTTTGTAGACCTTCATCGTGTCCTTTGATATGGCTTCTTGGCTAGCTTTGGGTAATTATGGACAGTGTATTTTCTATCCAAAGATGTTAGTCCTGAAACACTTGTAGTGCTTGCAGTTAAGAATTTATTGCAGTGTTGCTGTTTCTCTTCTTCTGTCTTCGAGGTCCATGAATATTTTGTAATTTTAAATTTCGAAAATCGTGTGTTAGATAAAAGTTGCCCGTCCCGTATAAAGCCCTTCTTAGGTCCACCGTTTGTACTTGAACTGTTTCGAATAGCTTTTCAACCAGTTCATCGTTTTTTCTGTGATCCCATTTCAGTTTTACTTTTAATCTATTGCTCATGCTTTCGGTGTTGTTTGTCCGAAGTTGGTTTTCGTCTCTGGAAATAACGTAGTTAGCCAGTTTATCCTCTACATGCCTAACGTAATACTGTAGGAAGTCACTGTGATCTTGTTCTTCAAGATTGTTTTTAAGTTTGATGTTTCGCTATCAAAGGTAGCAGAGTCGTCTGCCGTTGCAACGCCGTTTGCTCCGAAAGTCATGTCAATGATTTCCTTTCTAACACTTGCATTCTTTGGGATTTTTTCGATTTTTTGTCGAAGTATATTATCTTTTAGGTGTTTCGAACACAGTTTTCTTGAGCAGCCTGGAAATGCTGTCTGTCGCATTGATCATTGCCCGTTCATCGTCAGTTCCCAGAATCATTTCAATGTTTTTAATTTCCATGCCGAGCACCCCTCTCAAAAGTGAAAAAAAAAAATCTGAAATAATTTTCTTGGCGACCATCCCAATGAAGCATGAGTGGCCCGATAAGTACTGGCGCGTCTGCAGTTCCCGTGCGTAGTACCTTGTTAGATTTGTATACCGTGGTTGTAACAAAACATTTTCCTAGTTAATATGTTCTATCAATGCCCACCACGCCTTCTTTAGATGCACTTGATTCCCTAATAAACTAATGCGTACACTCACCAATTAATTGGTGAGTGTACACATTACTTTATCCGGGAATCAAGTGCCTGTGTTTAGATGATAAAAAACGACTTCAAGTCTAATATTTGTTCATTGGCTTGAGATTGGAGATGCCGGCATATGATCAAAGGTTGATTAAATGGTTACTCTTTCAAAAGTACTGCATCAACAGATTTGTGTAACTGCTTGAGACAATGTAAAATAGACAGGAACCGCTCAAAGTGCGGAATATCACTACTTACCTGCGTCTGATTTTGCCGACAGCGACAGAATAAGTTGTCTCTCTTTGTATCATAATCGCTTCTCCTTATCATATACCTCAAACATCAAAAAGAATTCTAAAAATATTGGATTACTGCTTAATGATTACAATGAAATAAATTAGTGCATTTACATTTGAAATTACGTTCAGTATTTGTACTGTATATACATCTTGTCATAGTTTATCTTTTTCATTGAAAGTACATCACGAATATATGATTACGAATGTTAATATATATTTAATTGACACATGATTTAAAAGAATACACACGCAAAATTAAATTAAATAAAATATAGTTTCTATAAAAATACAATCTATAAAAAAAAATTATTAAATCTATCTCTGTCACATTGAATCTGCCTTTATCATACTATATCTGATTAATTTTAGTCTTTGTCAAACTCTGTCTGCCTTTGTTCCATTAAACATTTGTATTAATTGTATGCAATATATTACTTTCATAATATTATTATTTGTCTCTCAATGATATATTTATTTTATAAAATTATTAAATATGGCTTGGTCACATTGAGTCTGCCTTTGTCATATGCTGGGTTATACGACTGTCATACTCTATCTGCCTTTGTTCTGTTAAATGTTTATATTATACTTATGTAATATGCAACTGTTATAATTGTATGTATCTCAGTAATTTAATTATTTTGTTATATAACTTGCCAATGAACGTTCGTTAATTTTTGTCAGCATATATATCGTTGTCACAATGTGAAATAAAGGACCACAACTAAGGGTGCGTATGTACCAATTGTACTTTCAAGCAACATCAAAACACACCTATTAGTATTTTAATTACAATATTGTCAAAATAAAGTTTAATATTGTACAATGCATACAAATATATGCAAATTAACCAAAAATAAACAGACTGTCTGACTTTGCATGACTTTGTCTGACTTTGCAGTATTTAGTAGGTCCGTACCGCGGTCTACAGTTTGAGTACCAGGAAGAAACAGCCGACAAAAGTTGAAATTAATACTAGTATTCGTCATTGGAGCCGACAAACTTAATTAAGCAACATTTTTTTTTTAATCTGTTTTCAGCCAATTATAAAAAATAACCGAATTTCTAGTTGCTTTTAGTGGCTAAACATGTGTAATTGTTTCAGCCATGTTAGTCATTACTGAATAAAACCAAGAATAATGGCAATGTTTGTCGATTTGAACGACTGCAAAAGAAAGGACTTATTCAATTATTTA
>JAECUM010016106.1:0-15726 GCA_016617855.1 Megalonaias nervosa
AAAAAAAAAAAAAAAAAAAAAAAAAAAAAAAAGCAAACAGGAAAAAAAAAACAACAAAACAGTCAGATATTCAAACAGAGGAAGAAAAATAGTCTCAATAAATGCAAACAGATGAATCAAAACAGACTAAAACATACAAACCAGAACATAAATAGGAAAAAATGCAAACAGAGGAACAAAAACATTTTAAAAAATGCGAAGAAAGGAACAAAAGTATTTTAAAAAATTCGAACAGGGGAACCAAGACACTTTTAAAAATGCTAACAAACGAACATAAACAGTCTAAAAATACAAACAGAGAAACAAAAATTTGAAATTAGTGCAAACAGAGGAATGAAAAGATCCTTATTATATAAAATTCTAACAACATTAATTATGCCCACAAATCGAACAGCGAAATAGTACAATACAGCGATAAATACATATTAAAAAAGATACAAAGGGCATTTCAATATTATGTTCTGAAAATAATTATCCAAATCCTTTGTTTTGGCCAGTTTTCGATACACTCTACTTAATTTCCTATAAAGTCGCTGTAATATACATGATGATGACCATTTTCTACGCAAAAATATCAACACTTTAAAAGTACAAATACTTGAAGGAAAAGTATTTGTGTTTTAAGTAGACCGACTGGTTACGCGTTCCGAATTTTAAAAAAGAATTTGTATCTTAAGTAGACTTGTTACGCATTCCAATTTGAAATAAGAATTTATCTTCAGTAAACTGACTGATTATGCGTTCCGGTTTTGCAAAGAATTTGTGTCTTAAGTAGAATGGCTGGTTACTCGTGCTAATTTTACAAAGAACATACAAGCTGAATTTCTATTTCTCTTTTTCGACATATGGCTGAAATAGCGTTTTTGTTTGTGTTGCAAATTTATATAATTTAGCACAAATTAAAAACCTCTGCTTTAGGTGCTAATAAAAACACTATGGTACATATTATTTGGTTCTAATTCTGAAGATGTATTTATTTTTTACATTTTATAAATTTAAATCTTTATGTTGAAGTGAACAAACAAGTTTTGCATGACAAAGTCATGTTACTTTAAAGGTTAACTGAAAGGACAAGAATAAAAAAAATCACGAAGTCATACTGTCTTTATGTTACCAAAGCTTGACCCTTGAATTTGACTTTGCAGATTTTCGCGAGAAACATTTACTCTGCATACATACTTGCTCCTATTCATCAGCAAATCGTATTTTTTTTTTCAGTAACACCGACCATTAATGTTCTAAGCCAGGGACTTTAGCAGTCCTCAAGGATGAGGGTGACACAAACAAAGGTATAGACATCTGTATATGAGCGGAGATAAAAAAAAAAAACAAAAACAAATGACTGCTGCGATATCTAAATGTAGTTCCATCTGCAACTAATTGTGTTTTACATACGCTTTTTGGACTCCAACATATTAAGTAATGTGTAGTGTTGAGGGCAAATTGTAAGTCACAATTATTTACGCACTATTTTCCTCTGTCTCGAAAATCGTATTTTATTGTTTTGCTATTATGTGTAAAAGCTTTGCACAGAAACAGCAAAATAATAAACAGCTACTTAAAATACAACATAAATCGCTAAAAAGTAAAAAGCGACTATAAAAACAGAAAAGCTAAATAATAAAAAACGACTATACAAACATAAATAGCTAAATAATAAGAAACGAATTAAAAATTAATAGCTAAATAATAAAAACCGATTTAAAAAAAAAACAGAGACAAACTCTGTCTGAGAAAGAAATTTGATGAAAAATCCGACGTTTAAGCAAAGTGTCAGAATAGCACCATATTTTTCACATCATTTTTAAAACAGAGATTTAAAGGTCATACTAAAGTTATTGCTTTAGGATGAGTAACGATGATTTTTAAATCGAACTACTACTACTACTACCACTACTACTACTACTACGAACGAAGTAAAAGAATACGAGTAAAAAAAAAAAAGAAAGAACAATTTTGACACAAACCAGTCTGACATTATTGACAAATATCAAATATTGAATTACAATTACACGACACGACACGAAGTGTGATTTATATGCATGTAGAAATAATATACATAACGTCAAGTATTTGTTCCGGGAACTATCCTCAAGTTAAACCGCAAATCTTGTGCTTCAAAATCCTAAAGACGCTTCTGATATAAATATGAAAGAGCCTTGTGTGACAAGCCCCGAGGTACTGAATGGAGGTCGTGGAGGTTGGTGGGAAGTTGCAAATCTGCGCTGTCACATAAGAGCGTACAAGAAGGCGGAGAGAAAGATACTGCGATTTGTTTGCCTTTTTTATAGTAGAAATTATTAAAAATTATGAAAACATACAAATGGGAAAAAAACATATTTTAAGATATCGCAAGACTAGTCCCAAAACAGTTGGTGTTTGCTATTACACACAGCTACAAAAGTCATTAACTGCATAAGACAATGTCATTGTTCAAATAATTACACTAATAGAACGATCAAGATTTCAATCCAATTTTAAAACTGTAACCCAGATGTTACAGTTTATCTTTTTATGCCAGTATCTCCAAGATATTGGATGCCATTGATAATTATTCACCATGTATTTGAAACAGTCTTAAGTAAACTACCCATCACATCGTCTCTGGGAGAAACCTATCAAACGGCGATATTATCTCCCTTTAAAAAGTAATTTATTTGGCTCCTATCCTTATCAATCCGCTAACTTAAGTGACTAGTACAATGCTTACACAGCGCTGTTTTTGTTGTTGTTGTTGCTGTTGTTTTTTGTTGTTGTTGTTGTTTTTTTTTTTTTGTTTTTTTTTCCTTGGGGGGCAAAATTCGTGTCATGAGACCCGATCAAACATTTCTTTCACCGATATATTATTATTGTATTTTATATTATTTTTTTAAAACATCGTTTAATAAAGGGAAATTAATGAGCGTAAGAACGAGGATAAAATTCGAATAAACTGAATGTTTCATCCAATACTCTTTTCGTTTTCAGACTGTTTTGTTTTTTTCTCATTGGTTTACCGTATAAGAACATTACATTATTATTTGGAAACGTAAACATCTCGTGGTAAATATGGCGTGCATTGAATTATAATAATAGTTACTAGAAAGGAATACAACAACCTATTATACGTTTTTAAATTTCAGTACATTTTTCTTTTTATTTATACAAACTCGTACGAAACATTCTTCTGCTTATTGTTCGCGAACTATTTCATTCCACAATTAACAACGTATCGTAAAATATCCAAATATATTACAGTAAGCCTTATCTGGAAAATGAATTACCGCGAAAACTTCGCGTTAGCTGTCATTACGGACAAAGTACAGTTAGCCTAAACATACCAATATCTTTTACCTTTTATAGGCTAAATAAGAATATCATAAACCAAACTTCCTGAGAAACACAACTCTGCTTAGCTAGTAGATTTGTACTCAGTTCTTCTTGTTGAATTTAAAAATAGATTTATTTGCCCTTTAGCAAGATAGAGGATCACTTCTTAACCTCGACTTGATCGTAGTTAGTGACCCTCATATTCATGGACAAATCAAGTTTTGGAGCACAAAGTGCGTTCATTCTAAGATGCAGCCACGTTGCAACTTTGTTGCAAATAAGAACAAGAGTATCGTGAAAAGCACATTATACGCCCACCATGTGTTTGATAGTAATTCGACTCGCTTCTGAAAGAGATAATGACGTCCCGAATGAAACAATGTTCTAGCCAATCGGAACACATCATGTTTTATCTATAAAAACCATTCAATTCAGATCATCGGTGGAAAGGCCCTAAAGTCTTCCCATTGGGTTTTGACCCCTACGGTACACGTATGATTTGGGAATGTCTATGTCAGACTGGTTCTTTAATACTTATACAGAATAGGACAAAATAAATCGGAAATAATTGACTGTGAATGTTATTTTAAGAAAGCTAGAGTGGAGTACACTTTCATTACAAAAGTGCTTATAAAGTGGAATTTTGACATTTCTGACTTTAATTTTAATGGTTACATAAGTAGAAATTCATTTAACGTGAACATACAGCAGAATAGCGGCCATGGTACATTTGTTTTCGTACAATTCTAGATAGATACTGTAAGGCATAGTGAAGGTGATAAAGTCTCAATGTCTTATGTTACATGCCATTATTTGCCTTGAAACTTCAACATTCATTAAGAGACTGACCATTTAATTTTCAATTACGGATTGGGGGAAGGGCCTGAGATTTTTCGGGGAACAAAATTCCGGCCATAAATTGGTTTCACAAAAATATTCTTGCTCTGATTTATAGGCAAAACAACCAATTCTGTTCATTATATTAGTTGAAAAAATATTTTGAGGTGAAAGAGAAATATCTCAGTTCGAAAGAAAAATCTAAGCACCTCCCTCTGCAGTTAAATCGTATGAGTCACGTACCATTATTACATAACAGTCAACTTTCTCTTTAACTAAACTAACAATGATATCCCAACAGTGTCAGGCACACGGTTCTATTTTTATCGTTCGAACCGAATCCACCAATTTCCCTCCATACTCAACCTATTTTGTATGAAGTTGATAAAGACAGTTTGATAAGGAAGAACTCCTTTTCTTCGAGAAATAAAACAGCCCAAAATAGCCGTATATGATAACCCAGTCATTGCATTCTCAAAACATTTTAAGAACGAAACTCAAGCTGAAGTTCAAAGTTTGAAAATGCTGTAACATTAATCAGAATAAAAGTTAAAATCATTGGAACATAGCCAAGCACACAGCATAACAGGATAAATTGACCTAGAGTACTACGTTTTACATATCCGCAAAATATTTCATGGAATATTGAGTCCTAAGTATGGTTCAGCTATTCAATGTATACATACAATGCACCAATAAGGGGTAGGTACCAAAATATATCGGTAAGAACAATCAATGCAAATGTAAATCTTTTCGCTTGCTTTGCACCATTCTAGTAACAAAACAAAAAAAAAAAGCCCCACGAGACATTGATGTCCAAATTTGTACCTTGATCAGTACAAAAAATGACTAGAGAATGATTAATAACCTCTGGACTAGTAGCGTAGCTAGGATATGTTGGCCCCTATGCGGGCCACTATGCAAAGCTTACTGATGGGCACCTATGCGGGTCACTATGCAAAGCTTACAGATGGGCACCTATGCGGGTCACTATGCAAAGCTTACCGATGGGCACCTATGCGGGTCACTATGCAAAGCTTACCGATGGGTCCCTGCCTAATCAATAGTATAAGAAATAATTCGTGAACCCCTCTGCTTAACATACTCTTGCTGTATGGTAACTACGCCCCTGCTCTTGACGTCATCACTAGTGTAACAATGTATACGTCATATAATATTTAGAATTCATTGCTCCATCTACATACGTTGTATCTGAGTAGCATTTAAAACAAAATTATATACTAAACAACAAATCATAAATGATGCCTATTCTTTAAGCGTACAAATGCTTTCATGAAGAAATAGGTATTATGAACTCTTCTACCGCATAATATTTTCGGGTTAGATGTTAGCTGAAACTTTCCCTTTGATCATAAACTGTTTTCAGTATTGCTCTAGTCAGTACTACTTATTTTACAGTTAGTGATAACTTATGTTTAAGAAATTGATATTGTAAGCATGAAATCATGGAAATCTAAAACGACTATTCTACCCCCCCCCCATACGTCCACCCAGCAAGAACAGCAACACAAAAAAAAGAAACAAAACTAGAAATAATAATAATAATAATAATAATAATAATAATAATAATAATAATAATAATAATAATAATAATAATAATAATATTAATAATAATAATAAAATACAAAGATAAAATAAATAAACAATAAAATAAAAACAAACAAACAAATAAATAAAACTCACCTTCAGGAACATACACTTTTCTCCGCTTGTTCTGATTGATTGTCTGCTGGAAGCTTTGTGAAGACTCCATCATCGTTTCATGGAAGCCCTTCATAGGCGAATCCAGGGACTCCGGAGGTCTTGGGCATGTCAAATTAAAAGGTTCATGTTCAGTTTTTATTCCAGTCCCGTATGGATTTGTTGCAGTAGCCGGGTTAAATGCAGGTGAGTCGAAAGGAGAAAGCTCTTCGATTTCACTCACCCTGGGGAGCATCGGGTCACCAAACCCATGTCTTTCCGGTTGAAACCCCACATTTCCAACGCTGACGCCCATGCTGCCAAAATTTGCCGACGTAGAGCTGTATACTCCGCCGTAATGAATTGGGTGTTGCATTTGAGCATAGTCTGCGTTCTCCAGACCAGACCCAGCAGTAGTGTACACACCCCACGCCCCTGGACCAGGGTTTTGGACCATGGGCTCTGTTTTAATGGTTGATTTTTCGCGATCTTCCTCAGAGATGACATGAGTGGGTGTACAGGTAGTTGAGGCACATAAAGGTGCTTGAGAAGTTTCGACCACATTGTACGATGGTGGTGTCTCTTCTGACGACGATGCTGTTTCAGAACTGTTGCCCTGGGATGGGGGCGATTCCACGTGAATTTCCTGATGTTCACCTGGATCCTGTAAACAATATAAATTATGCCTGTATTCCAATCTTAAACAAAATAAAAGAAAATTAACAACGTGTAATGCAATAATTTTGTGGTAATCGCTTATGTGAGGGTTTGATCTCTGGTTTCATGATTGAAAAAAAGTTACTTATTTGCGAAAAGTAGGCCACAGTGAACTACTTTTGGCATTATGTTATCATACTCAACCGGACGCATTTATACACGAAGATGCGTATCGTAGTGCCAACATTGCATAAGAAGCCAAACTTCACGATATCTTGTCAAACTCGAAACCAGCGAAGGAAACGTTTTATGATTCTTCCACATGTGTGACTTGTAAGGAAAAATATTTGACGTAAATATCCATCAGCCTAGATGACTTAAGAAACTTTAACAGAGGCAAATTTTAGTAAAATAGCCTGCCCACGGGCACGTTATCAGATCTATGATTCGAAAACGCAGACCTACTGTTTGTGTGCCATGTTAACCCCTGGGTCAACCCGACTTCCACCACCATTAGGTGCCTCTTCGACATCCAGGATTTTGCAATGGGTCTTCTCGACATCCACAAGCCTAATTACTAAACCATGTGAGGACACGTTCGGTGTATTTGCTTGTGACAAACAAATACCCATATGGTTGTGCATAATACGCGCCCATCCGCGAAATTGTAGACGGTAGATCTGCGTCAATACTGTTTACAGTTGACTGCCAAGTATAAATGAATAAATCAAGTATTTTTCTTAGCATGATAGTCTTAATAGTGTGAAGGGGCAAAAATCACATTTTCAGCAGTGTATCTAGTACTGCAGTCTTATATCAAAATCGACGGTCTGTTTGGCAAATTCACGTTATTGATATATCGAAATCCCCAGATATGCGCTCTGCACCATCGCCGCTAAGTAAGCACCTTTGCTACCTGGCGAGGGATTATCTAATTTTGGATATTATCCCTACGCCGACCAACTCTGGCGTCACGTCTGCATGTTAAGAGCGACAAATTAGATTTCTGAAACTGGCATTTCCATTGGCTAATTCAAAGATCACCAAAATATGACCCCTAAGTGGTCGCTGTCAGATTTTCGCATATGATAGTAGAGATCTGATTTGAATCAGATTGGTATGAACCTTCACTGTCATGGTGATGAAGTGTTGCGCTTAGTCTGCTCCTGCATTCTTGCACTTTACACTTCATACCTTTTACGTTGCTCTAAATGTTCTTCAAACGCTGTTTTAACGTTTGCAAATGCCTGCTTGAAGAACTGTGTCATTGCTCTCTGTCAAAGGCTTTTTTTTAATTAAACCAACGGCATATTACAAATGCTACCATCTTGACAAAGTTACGAAAGTTTATAAATAACAAAAAATAATCCTAAATAACATCACATTTCTTAATCTCTACGCCATTAAGTTTCGACCAGACACCCAAATCATTCAGCCAAATGACAGCCGGTGCCGCAAATTATATGCGATAATCTGCGATGCTACTTTAACACGTAGAGCGAACCGTGTTGTCTCCCGTGACTTGTGAAAGGGCAAGCTTTCCATGTAAGCTAATAATTGTGTCTTGTCACCTTTCCACTTTATTTGCATGTGTAATCAATGCAGTGCCGGATTATCCAATAGACAGAGTAGGCACCGGCCTATGGGCCCCACGCCTTTTTTGGGGCCCCGCGACAACGGATCAAAATAATGTTGAATTGATTTGATCTTGAAAATATTAGGAGATAATTTGCGAGGGGGGCTCCCGAGATATCGACTGCCTATGGGGCCTCCACGGGGTTTAATCCGGCACTGACTCATTGTGGTGGGGGTGATCTACCAAACCTTGCAAACAATATTTTTAAAACAAAATGCGTGATCTTAAAGTAGAATTACAATCTCACTTCACACAAAGCTGGAACATATTTTTAATATAACATTATCTTCTGTGTAATTGATTATTATTAGCAATGAAACGTAGCAATACTGTGGCAAGGAACAGTAACACACGATGCACGAAGTTTTTCTCCTTTGTTGTCTTATCTCATTTGTCGTGCCGAAAATTTCATATCGATGCTTATTAGGAACTGATGATTTAATTTTCCGCGTTGCGGGCTGTCATTTTAGCTCATATCCGGATCTTTGTTTCTCCCCAAAAGTATTAGCTGCATCCCACCCACCCACTATCAAAAAAGACGAAAAATGAATGACCGGTCACCTAGATGTCATTAGGTCTGGGTCTTCACAGTTGGGTGAACATTGTGCTCGAGCAAATGTGTTGATAATGTCAATAAGTATTACAGTAATGTTGTTGAATTCGATAGGTATCGACTCTCTCTTAAAACAGACATCTCGAATTAACATTATGTAGATAACATTGATTCATTTTAAAATCTTGTCATTGACGATTAATTTTCAAGATGATTGTGAAGCATGATTGATTGACTGATTGATCGATTTATTGATAGATACTAATCGGCGCAGCATGATTCGGACCAGGATCCTGTTGTTCGTGAGTCTGGCACGCTAGCCAGTGAGCTACCGCAACCCCCTCCTTAAGACTTTATGAAGGTGGAAGGGCGTCATCTCATTAAATAAGGTAATAACAAAAACCGAAAACGAAGAAGTGTTCTATTGGAAAATTCAACAAATAATTTATTTTCCTAGAATACAATGTGAAAATTTAAAAAGAGCTTACAGTAATGCGAATTAAGTCCCACAATAGTCCAAAAAGTTATATCACCAGACCTAATGAATAAATAAATTTTCAATTAAATTCCAGTGGTTTTCGAAATAAGATCCAAAGCCGAAGGTGTTGATATCGCTGTCGTGGCCTGTGACGTGGTGATGTCACAACAGTCTTTTGATCAATCACAATAATATAATCCAAAATGTATTTGAATTCACAATAATTCCCATTTAATGTCTCTGTCCAAGAATATTATTTAAGATCACTTTGTATTTCCAGCAAATAAATAAGCTGAATAAATGATTTAAACCAAATCAAATGCTGAACACAACACTACAGAAGATTCTGCACGATCGTACAGCAGGGATGAATAATTTCTAGATAAACATGATTATAACACCCTCTACTTAACCTAGGTCACAATTAGCATTTTCTGAACATACTATGACTTAATGGAAATTTTCCTTTCAGAACAATCTGTTACTAAAATTATAATATAGAATGTGATAAACATCATGTAGACCATGTATTTGTATGGGGGAAATTGTAATTACTCTAACTCAAATGAATATGTTTACTTCTATCAATAATAACCATAATGCTAAACCCACACTCCAATAAAAACATTAGCTATGTATTACTTGTTTATCAAAATAAGAAATACTGGGCAGGTAGACAACGAGATTGATTTTGGACAAGGTCAAGTACAAAATACAATTATAACGTATAATCGTGGAGAAAAACTAACAGATATTAATTAAATATACATAACAGTATGACTGGACAATATTATTTTTAATACAAATTTTAATCCCTTGATATTAAAATAATGTCTAAAAAATGGCATTAATATATCCTGACTCCTCGGTGTTGACTCGCTTAAGCAGTTACTTTCACTTTTCATAAATATACTCCTTTCATAGTGATACCTCTCATTCCTTTAGAAACATCAATTATTTTAGCAAAAATATCGATAATAAATGACAATGATATATTCCCTCTTGCACTTCTTGGCATGCTTTCAGCAAGATGGCAACTTGTTGGAAAGTTTGTGTAATACGTCACCCATTTTTGACGCACTTTACAGAAGTCTGTTTTTCCTGTGACACTGTTATACATATGCTCCGGTGTAGAGCAACATCAATATCACATAGAAAGTAAAGTTTAAAGGGAAAATGACATAAAATAATTAACCTAGCATTCCTAAAGCTTTTCTTATATTTATCATAATTTGGTTTTTGGAACTGATTTTGTCGAAGTTAAAATAAACAAACTGGAAAAGAAAACATGATTTAGCGTATGGCTTTTTTTTAATACTTAATTTGCATTGTGAATATGCAGAACCTCACTCCTTAGAAGCCTGTTTTTGGAACTTCAAAACTGTTATGCATCCATCATAATTTATTTCTCTAGAAGTGCATGTAGTCAGAGACACAACACAATCTTACAGAAGGTTTTATTTTCATTTATTATAACTCTTTTCATTCTCCAAAATTTCATAAAATAGACTGATAAAACTATGTTAAATATCAAGATTCTTTTAAAGGCTGATTGAAAATTTACTTTTAGAATAAAACTGCTTGTTCATCAGATTAAAAATCCTAACATTTTTTATTTAAATAAGCAAAAAATGTTGAGGACACCGATTTAATTTTGAAATATATAATAAAATTACGTGGCTCGTGTAAATTCCCCTTCTTATAATAACAAAGAATCAGGTCTGAAACTCAGACAGATCCACATGGAACCTTATAATACCGTATATATCATTCTGAACAGTATTACTGAGCAGTTATTAGCTGTGATTAACACATTTTTAAGTAGCAGACTGGATGCCTATTATGGCGGGAAATTTACTTGCCTCGTCAGACTAGTTAGTAGGGACTTTTTGAGTAATTACTGATTGGAAAAAGAGAATTAATGACATGGATTTTTTCATTATATTATTTTTGTTTCATTTTAAAGCTGATAATGATAAGATTTTTTACATATTTTTTTTTTCTGTCTGCGTGACTCGATATTGACAAATGTAAACAAATGTTGTGACGTCATTCAGAAATGAGTTCTCTCCAGAGCTCTGAGTTTATGACAATGTGTCAAAATGGGATGTGTTTGCTCGATTCTGGGTCGTGTGAGCATAAGGTTTTTAAATGGCGCACGGGTCTCACATGTTTGGTATAGTTGTATTCATGGGGAATACAACGTATGTTGCTGATTTTTTTTCAAACAAAATATTATTTTTGTATGATGATGAACTAATGGTCATTTGGTAACGAAGTAGTTTTATTTAACTGGATATATAGTCCAACATATAACCCTTCAATCACAAACAAGAAAACTGCAACAAAAGTCGAGTGAAAAGTTCGTAAATGTCTTATATATATATATATATATATATATATATATATATACCACATACATTAAAAAATAACATGCATTTAAAGTGTTGGTATAAAGCAATTTGATATACCAATACTATTGGTATATCAAATTGTGATCGTTGTATAAATTTTTTATTAAAAGGAAACTCAGCAAGCTTCGTTTCCTTTTAATGAAAAATTTATACATCTCGTGGTATATCATTGATACAGCGTACATACTATACATACATTCTATATATGCAATAGCAGTTGGGAATTATTTGAATTTTGGCGAGTCCCCTATACTGTCTTTACAAATATCAGACGAAGCTTCCATTCAAATGCCCTACTCAATTCTTGCTCATTGAATAGATGGAAAAACAATAGCAGAAATAAAGCCTACAGAGTACGACTGTCTTACAATGTCTGACGTCATGTACATACAGTATACATACTGAAATCTCATGACATCATATTTGACTTGCATACAAATTATTTACTGTCCTTTTGTCATCTACAGTTATTACAATATGGCACGCTCGAGTTTAAGGAACACTTTATTATATCAGGTAGCAATAGTTAAAATTTTGTTTTCTTTAATATTTAATAGACTATTCGGTTTTCAAATAATCGGCCGTAAAATTCAATATTTTTGCAAATTGAAACAGAGCAATATTTCCTAAACGTTCATAAACGTCCATTATGTTTTGAGGGATAACGACTATTGAACCTTTCTTCTCTCAGTCAGTTTATTTGAACCAATGTTCAAAATCATTTATATTAGAACTACGCGGTATTACTATTATACCAGTTTATCACGGTGTATTTTACCGGTGGGATGTACCACGGTACTTTTTCATCGTACCGGTATATTGTTAATTTCCTTTAGTAAGAAATGCACAGAAATTCCCAAAGAATCTGATTAGGACTTTAATGATATTAACAGCATGTTTTCGTTATTCATCACAAAACGCAAAAAAATATTATCGATTTTTTACAAGACGGTTATATCTGTTAGAAATTAATGGTGAATATTACAAATATAATTATATTTATGATTCTTTAATCACTTTTGTGACACGTGTAAGATTTGCCAACGAGGTGTCCAATGGAATGTTGTGTTATATATTCGAGCAGAATCCAACTTACCGAAAATTTCGGATTAAAAACAATGTCGTGTTTTAGTTCTTTACTAGCGCATGCGTATTTCCTAAGTATATGTTACTTTATAATATTGCGAATAATCCTACGATTTTCAAAAGCGCACTTGTTTTCTGTCTGAACTTTGCGTAATTGCTTAAGTACATTAAATATTTTCTCATTTGTCGAGGAAGTGGGTTTTATGTTTACTGGCTTTTTCTAAAACAAATATCTTGCCCAGGTGTTGGCACATCACATTAAGTTTCTCTACCTATTACAACAGAATCAGAACTTCCTTTTTTTTAAACCAATAATCTTTCTAAAGTCAGAACGGTGCCTTTCACAGTATCAGCTATCGTACTGCTTCAGTTACAGCTTATACAACAATTAACTTACACATGTCAAATTCACCTGCTATAATGTACTGACTTTTTAATTGTTATTTTCTTTTGAGCTAAAATATTTTCTTTTCTTTTATCTCAAGATAATAAAGTTTTGTTTTTCAAATAATATCATGGATATAATATGGTGCTATTTTGTTATCAGTCAGAGCAATATATTATTTTAGCAGCTATATACAGAATGAAATTAAACGAAATGTGCAAGATCCTTGCGCCAGAAAGTTTAATGTTTTGGTCCTTAATATAATTACGGTATATAGTGGTAACTATCGCGCTTTATACGAAATTTTTCGTGGTACCCAGCTCTTGTTTATATTATAATAATTGTCATTATAATAATTGTCAGTGGACCTCTTTTTGGTCAGTAATTTTACACTCGTTGATTTTTATAATTCAATTTGAATTTGTGTTGCAGTAACATCCACGACAGTTCAACGACTGTCATTTGAAACTGTGATAACTGCCTCAAAGAACACATACTAATACGCATGACAGTTTGTCATTTGCAATATAACAATTCTAACGACGACCACTTTCATCACTTTCATCACCTTTCATCCCACGCCGACATCTGTTTGTCTGTCGAAAGTATTTATTATAATTTGAACTTTGAATCTGTTGCTTTTTAATTCCGTATTAGTTACTTTTCTTCCTGCTTCTGATGTTTTGCGGCTCTAAACGAGTCTACTGTATTTGTTCACATTATAAATGTGTGGCTAACAATAAGCATTATAGACACAACTATGTTATCGAATAATGAACCGACAGATCAAGGTCTGTGCTATGCCTTTTACCAACAAACCAGGGTCTGTGCTATGCCTTTTACCGACAGACCAGGGTCTGTGCTATTCCTTCTACAGACAAACCAAGGTCTGTGCTATGCCTTTTACCGACAGAGCAGGGTCTGTGCTATTCCTTTCATCGACAGACCAAGGTCTGTGCTATTTCTTTTACCGACAGACCAGGGTTTGTGCTATTCCTTCTACCGACAGACAAGGGACTGTGCTATTCCTTCTACCGACAGACCGACAGACCAGGATCTGTGCTATTGCTTCTGCTATAGATTTCCACTGAACATCTTACATCTTTATCAGTCTTCACATTAATTATTATTACATTATTATATGCGGCAAAATAGTTGTAGCTGGATATAATGCCTCGGCATGTTCTTGCTCCGGAGGAGTACATGTAAATATGACATACAGTGCCGGATTACCCATTAGGTACACTAAGCACGTGCTTAGGGCACCAGCCCAATACGCCCCCCCCCCCCATCAAATTAATTGTTGATAAATTGAGTGAATTATATATAACCATTTCGATCCGCATGTACGAGTATCTTGATTTGCAATAATCCAACACTGGTATTTTCCCACCTTTTTAGCTTTTAATATTGTTTTTTTTTAGTTTCACATTTTGTAGGAAGGGGTAGGGGACCATAATATTTTCAGTGCTTAGGAGTCTGGAAGGCCTTAATCCGGCACTGATGACATACAAGTGTCAGCTAACCAAGAAGATACAAACGGTTCATTTCAGTCTTTATTTATTTCATATTTTTCCGATATCAGGGTGTCATTTATTTTATTAAACTCCAAAAGCCTTTTTTTAAAGTAAGTAAGTGCAGTCGTGTATCTTTATTTATCATATGGGATGGAAGAATGATAAGCAAAAAATGTTTGGCTGCCATGACTTCCCGATGAATATATAATCGCCATGATATCCTCGTTGTTTCTGAGTGAGATATACGTGTACGTTGTGCCTGAGAATATTTAGCAACTCACTGCAAAAGATCGCGTACAGGACATGTTTCATTCTATGGGAACGACATCAATTCATAATCAGTGTGCTTAAAATGTTTTTGGACTTGCACTGATGATGGACGCACAGTTATGTCGTCTCTTATTTGCTGAAATTTTGGTGGACTACTGTTAGAATTACTTTGTTTATGTTTGATTTCTATTTGAATCGGATTCAAATCAGATCTCCAGTCCTAGGTGGAGATCTGATGGACATTGATAAGAGGCCATGTTCTGCTGACCTTACGGTTCATCAATCAAATCACAGCTTCAAATTATGAACATGTCGCTGCTGACGATAACTCATCCCTAACACGAAATGCAATATTCTATCTGATAGGCTGCTAAGAAATGCAGACTGAGAGTTCGAAAGGTCACTTAGTAGTATGGAGATCCGATTTTGATCATGTTGGACTTACATTAAGTAACCTCTTTATTTTAGTCATTTCGATAAAGGGATAACGTTCTTTGTAACTGTTTTCTGATTAACGGTTCCGCTTCTAGCTTAAATTTTTTTTTTGGTTGCTTTGGTCGATTAAATAGCACTTTGGTTAAATTTGACTTTTAGTTCGTGTATTATACTTATTGTTAGATAATCAAAAGTTTTGACTTCACAGTTGATACTTAATACAAAAATTATATCTTGTCAAACGTCGAGTAAGAAATCATTTTATACAGAACTTTAATACGCAGTTTACTGAAAATTGTATGCATCTTCTATACATAATTCTAATGATGGATTCCTCATACAATAGTATAAGTGCAAACCTTTGTACGATGATTTAAAGAATTTTTTTGCAAATCTTTTACTTCCTCTTGTTGTCTTTTAGTTGCCATTGGGTTGCTATATTCAAGTA
>JAECUM010016107.1:0-10906 GCA_016617855.1 Megalonaias nervosa
TTTATTTCCCTCAAATATAAAATGAAACAAGCCGAAAGAATTATAAATAACTTGCAGTGTCATCATCATCATCATCATCATCATCATCATCATCATCAATCCCTTAACCCAAGAGGTCGTTGGGGCACCACAGTTGACTTTGCAACCAATTCTCTCCATCTTCCCCTGTTCTCTACTGCCCTTTGGGAATCTCCAAATCCCATGCCAGTCCACTCCTTAATGTTGTCTTCCCACCTCTTCTTCTGTCTGCCTCTTCTTCTGCACCCTCCCACTGTGCCTTCCAAGATTGTTTTTGCCAGTTCAGATGATCTTGAGAGATGACAATAACACTTCAGTTTGCGCTTTTTTACAATGGACAATAGGTCTTCATAGGATCCTATTGCTCGTTGGATCCTGTTGTGGACTTCGTTGATTACATGGTCAATGTTTGAGATTACCAAGATCTTGCGGTAGCATCTCATTTCAAAGGTTTGAATCCTTCTTTGTAGATCTGATGTGAGAATCCATGTTTCACAAGCATACAGAAAGATAGATATGACAGTCGAGCGCATCAGCCTTATTTTGGTATCTTTCCATATTGGTCTCAACCTTGTTATTGTTGCTGTTGTCTGGGCAATCCTGCAAAGTAGTTCTGGTTTGGATCCCTCGTCTGTGATAATTGATCCCAAGTACTTAAAGTTTGTGACTCTATCCAGCTTCTGTCCACTGACCTTTATTTCTGCACTGATGCCATTGGTGTTGTTTGTCATCAGTTTGGTTTTATCGGCGCTAATCTCCACACTGTACGCTATGGAGGTTGTGTCGAGGCACTCAACCAAGTCAGCCAGTTCTTTATCATCTCCTGCTAAACCATCAATATCATCTGTGAAGCATAGGTTGGTGATTGTTCTTCCTCCGATGCTGACAGTGCCCTTGTGGTCATGCAAGGCATCCTCCATGATCCTTTCCAGGAAAATGTTGAAGAGTGTAGGTGACACTTTCCGTCCCTGTCTGACTCCAACTGTTATTCGAAACCAATCTCCTCTTCTGCCATTGATGAGGACAGCACTGGTGGCTTTGTCATAGAGGTGCTCAACAACCTGCACCAGGTCTGAGCTGATGTTGTACTTCCTCATAGTTGCCCATAAGGCTGCATGCCATACCCTATCAAAGGCCTTTTTGAAATCTATAAAGACGTGGTATAGATTCTGCTGGTGCTGAAGGTATTTATCGCAAAGGAGTCTGAGATTGAAGATTTGTTCTGCGGTGCTTCTTCCTGCTCGGAAGCCTGCCTGCTCTACAGGAATAATTTTCTCTGCTTGAGGCTTTAGTCTGTTGAGAATCATCTTCAGCATGGCTTTGCTCGGGTGACTGATCAAACTGATGGTTCTGTGGTTTTGGCATAGCTGTAGGTTTCCTTTCATGGCCAAGGATTGAGTCCATGTGGTGGGCCATTTTCCTGTCTGCCATATCTTGTTGCAGATTGTTGTTAGGACTGCGACTATCTCTTCTCCTCCTGTTTGAATGACCTCTGCTGGTATGTTGTCAATGCCGGCTGACTTTCCTTTCTTTAGTGACCTAACTGCAATTTCTACTTCTTCACGAAGAATGGGGTTGTCATCAATTTCTTCTGCCTTAGGGTAATTTAGTACCGCTGGTTCTCTTTGGGTCTTATGATTGTACAATTCTGAGCAGTATTCATTCCATTGCTTGGGGATCTCTTGATCTTCTGTGAGGAATTTTCCTGATTTGTCTTGGATGGTGGTAGTTTTCCCCTGTTTAAGAGTTGCGAGATCTTGCATCAGTTGATATGCCATTTTGCTGTCATTTCTACTCAGACTGTCTTCGAATTTGCAGCAATGTCTTTCTTTTCAGGATTCCTTTGTTTTTTTTTTTTTTTTTTTTTTTTTTTTTTTTTTTTTGTTTTTTAATTTTGCTTTTCCTGATCATATTGCTTATCTGTTTGTGTATTTTCTAACTCCTTCATTCTCTCTTTTTCTCTTTTTCAGTTCTCTGCATTCCTAGAACATTATCATAAATTGTACTGTCAATTTCACAATTTCACATCAAACTATCCAAAGGTATTCCGAATAAAGGTTCTAATGTGCTTATAAGCTAAAGTGCTAGCACCACTAAAGAATTACAGTTCTAAATCCAAAAGTTTTTTCCTCAAGGTATTCCCGTCAAAGTTGAATATCACTAAAGTCCTTGACAGTTTCAAATAATTCAACAGAATTATTAAAATGTTCAAGTCGTTAATTTCACATAATCTTCAAGGTACCGTCTGTTTTAGAACAAATGTTTTCTACTCTGCACGTTGAACGAATATATTATGAATAAAGCACGATTTTCTCTCACGGCTCTTATAAAATTAGCATATGATCTGAGGAATCCTAATGTGGTGCTTTAATTCTCTTATATAGTCTCTTGTCTAATTCTGAAGTTTATACGGAACTTTCATTCTTTTGGACTTTAATATAACTCTTTTATGATTATTTCTGATTCACTTTTTTCATAATAACTTTGTTAATTAAATTATTTGTTACGTTTTACAAAATGCATTCGTTCTGCTTCTTTCTTTTACTTAGTTTATAACCATAGAGTCGTAACAATTGATTTCGGACTAAATTACTACTTTGGAATTATTGTGAATTCACTTAAGGACATTTTTAATTATAGCATTGTGATACATCAAGACTGTTATCACATCAGCACATTCTAGACTATTGACACATCGGCACATTCAATATAGAATTCATTCGGAACACCACTGGAATTGATTTTTAATACTCTATACTTTTGGAATTCAGATACAACTTTTTGGACTATTTAGTATCTAATTCACAATACTGTAAGTTCCTTTTAAATTTTCATTTTGTACTCTAGGGAAATAATTATTTGTTCAATTTTATAACACTTGCTGGATTTCGCATCTTTCTGTTGCTTAGTTTAACTCTATAGATTCGTAACATAACGATGACAGAGATGTTCTACATTGCACTGGAACATTACACCATCTAGTTTTTCCTCGTCGTCTAATAACGCCATTAAACCAGATGTTCCTTTAGCTCATAACGCACTCTTGTCCATTCTGAACTTGAAACAGCTCAGCACCGATAGCCATGCCTGCTGCATCGGTACATAGAATGAACAAGTCATTGGGAAAGTTCCTCACTGCACGACTAACCAAAGCTAATATAAGCTGTTCAATTACATGCTAATGAATGTGTGAATCTAGCTAAAATCACCTTTACTACTTATTAAAGCAAGCAGTTTAATGTGGTACCTGTGTCAGGTAGGAAATCATAAGAAAGATTGCAGTTTTTCCTTTGCTTGGGATTTCGACATATTCAAATGTGTTTCATTTGACTAGGGGTCATAGAGATACAATTGCTTCTAATACGTTTACGGAATAAAATCACTTTTGTCTGACGTCTTGTGAAATTCCTTGGTTCTAACTTCAAATTGTGTTATTCAAATCTTTAGAATACACTTTCCAGATTCCGCGAGTAGGCTTCTAAGCTTGGACCTAAGAAAACGACATCGTCAAAGTAGGCTGTACACTCTTTTCATGTCTCACCTTGAAGAACTTGCCGGATGATAATTTGAAATATTTTTTATGATATTGCACACATAATGCAATGATAGACTACACGTTACGGCCAGTGTCTTTGGTGGGGGATAACCCTGGACGACACCAGAAAGTATTGCCGACCCACGGGAAGCTACTGGCAATCATTCTCACATGCTCAACGGCAAGCTCCTTAAACTTCTTGGCCACCCCTTGGGACCCTCTGAGAAATTTGCATTAAATTATAAGAAGATGCGACTTTTTTCCTCTCGTTAATCGAGTGCACTCAAATAATATGCTTTCAAATGTAATACATAGTCAAGTTTTGATATACATGTAACTGTAGTATGACCTAACGTTTTTCGTCCCCACGATTTGAATAAATTAAAGGCAATTTATCTATTTTCCCTGATGTGTTTGAAATGCGAAAGGAATGCTGGTTTGCTGTCAGTAATAAATGTTAAAATGTTGAGACTCTTCCTCCACAACAGTGGCAAGAGAACCGTCAAGATACGGACTGGGTCAACACGAATTTTCTGATATCGGTAGCAGTGTTTGCAAACAGTGTTACGGCTAAAAGATTGAACACGTTTTCTTCCGCCAATTCTGAACGTCAATTAGTATATATGTAGTTGATATTGAATAGTGTGGATACTCTTTGATCTCTAGCAATAACAAAATGTCGACGTATAATGACCAGTCAATTCCTGGATCATGGCATTTTCAGTATGTTGTTAATGTTCGTTTGTAAACGTGTGACTGACAATATCCTTTCCATATATTTACTCATATCCTAAGGATATCCTACAGAAAGAGTGGTATTTAATTTATGTATTACAGTTCAATCTTTCTATACAAAACGATTATAATTCTTAACAAATAAGGATTAAACCGGTCGAAATTTGTTTGAACACCGAATCGCTATACATCTCTTGAATTCAAAGTGAATTTGTCTGAATCCGCGTACACGATTCATGTCGTTAGTTTTCCTTTCTTTATAAAGTATCAGCAAACGTGCATGTTTATGACCTTGTTCCAGCTGAGATGATATGTGAGCTGAAACTCAGCCCATCGTCAGCTCTTGACTAGATTCTGTATTTTTGTTAGTGTGTTAGTGGGGTGTTTGACGTACTCTTCACTGCTACTTGTCTGGAAGTAACAAGAAAAGCATCTGTACGGAAAGAAAAAGAACGTCAACGAGTTTGTCTTCTATATTTCAGGAGTGGTCGCAGCCGTCACTCCTAACTTCCATTTATACAAAAGCTTCTAACATGAACCGCCTCAAAACGCACAACACCCTATAGTTCTATTAAACTGAACACTACTGAAGCTTTGACGTTTGAAGTAGCCACCAAGCTATAAATTCGTAAGATAAATCGATCTGACTGCACACACAAACTCAATGATTTCTTTTTGAAAATAATCCGTAGAATTATCTTGAAATAACGGTCCTTATTAATTAACATTTCATTACTTCTAAGCTCGTTATGTTCAATAATATTTTCTCTAATTTTGTTATTTTCGACCTTTCATCGGGAGACATGAGCAATAACAGACATACTTGCTGTGCGGAATATCACTAGGTTGTATTAAAAGGTGTTAAATGGAAGCTTATGAAAATAGTGCAGATGGACGAAATGAGCCTCAATTGTTTTAATATGCATAATGCTATATCAGTAGGTAAAGATGTGAAATATCTTTGTGCTCAGAAAAACCACTAGTGTTATTGACAAGTTCTGCATTTATCGTGTTAAAATAATTAAGTCGAGCGAATAGGATTTCAGTTTCATGCTTCGGTGGATGATCGTAAATTCCGGAGATGAAACTGCACGATTTGATTTGAATCAATATGATCATTAGGTCAAAGAGCAAAGTTTCGTGTTAGCAATTGAGGATCACATGGATGAGATATTTATTGCTTTTGAATAGTGACCGTCATTTACTTCCTTCTCAAACAGCCGTATGTTAATATATTGTGCCAAGAAGATTGTAAAGAAGTTAAAGCAGGTTTCAGGCGTCATGGCACTCTCTAAGGTACCACAATTCACTTTGGTTTGGTTGGTAGATCGAATTCTGAAAATTTTGGAAGCGTTACATTTTAGACTTAAATGTAAGCATGGTATCAATTGCAAATGAACAACTTTTAGAGTTAAATTTAGATTATTTTTCAGCATTGCTTTGCACGTTTTCATGCGTTCTTAAACGATTTTATTCATAGACAATCTTGCAAACAACAGTAACATTGTTGTGTCATGAAACTATTAATATGTAACAATTTTGTTCAAATCATTATTACCAATATTGTTCACATATGTCTTTATATCCCTCTGCAAGAGTTTATATACAAGTATGTACAGCTTGACCAATCAAGCATCTGAACGTCTGTCTTGAACGGATTACAGCTTAATTCATTTTGTATGTATTTCACACTTGCTTTCATATTTCACCCACTGAGTTCCTATATGAATTTTGTTCAATTCTTGGACAATTGAATTTGCATATTGGCTCTTGGCAGAGTATGAGTATTCAAAAATGTTCCCTAAGTGTGGCTTTATAGACAGTTCAACGTACTTTTATGTTGGTTTTGACGTTCCGTTAGAGAATGCCAACAGTTCTAGTGTTGGAATTGTTTTTCTCCAGATATGGTGATTCCATTTCCAGTCGTGGATGTTATAAACACCACAATATTTATTTAGCATGATCGACAAGCTGCTACGTTCTCGCCAAATAAAAGATGTATGTGTAGCTGTGGGATTATTTTTCTCAAGATAGGTATGACTTGTCATTTACCGGGTTGAAATCCATTTCCATACATTTCCCGACATCACGAGCAGTAATATCTTGTTAAAGCGTTTTACAATGTGATTATAGTCTGTTGCATCTGTCAATAATCTTTCCTTCGAATGTGATTAGCTAGGTCACTAATTTGAGCTTGACAAGGATAGGACCCCAAACGGAGACTAGATCTATTCCTGATATATTTGGTACCTCAAATGAGGACTCGGCTTCAAATCTTTACTCACTATGTCCTATCAGGAACGTTTTAGTAGGGTTATGTTGTCTTAATCCTGTTGCAATGTTGATGTAATTTTTCAAAAACATTTTAGATAACTTATTTTATGAAAGATTTATTAGTTTTCGTATAAATAATGTTAGTTTGCTGGCCATATGAAACACTTCTAACAACGTCTTCAACTAATTCTATCAACTGAATTTTAAGTGACAATTTCTCACGGTTCCCATGTTATATGACCACGGTATTTTCTGTTTATTGTTAAGTGCTTCATTTTGTTTGATGCTACTCCGTCTTCCAAACAATGTACTTGAGTGAAGTAGAACACATCAAGGGTGAGAATTGGGTGAAAATATCAAGGATGTGAATATATTAATGAATTAATAGACATATAGGCGCTCGCGTAACACATGTTTGTGACAGTTTCACATTATCGACCGATATATACGTGTAGTCAAAACCTCCCAAACTGAAGTACAATAGACACTTCTAATATCGCTCATGGACATTTGTTGAAAAGATGGCAAAATGCAGATTTTTTGCAATAAGAGTAATATATTTGCAAATTTATGAGATAAACATGTTCAAGTTACAAGCTTAACTCCATTAGAAATGCACCATCACATGCCTAATATAACATAATGAATAACAAGAATGGAATATTCAATACAGAACATGAACGAGAAACAAAAAGGTATAATATAAATCAGTTCAATAGATGGTAGTAGGAAAAGAAAAATAAAGTATTTGATGGAGTTTGCCCCATGCTATATTGTGTAACTTTCATTCATTGTAATGAGTACTTTCACCACATAGAGTATTTTGCAGTATAAAGCAAATCCATATTGTTACTAGTAGTAACATCTGAGTTTGTAGGATGTACACTCAGTAATTAATTAAACATTAATCCAAAATAATGAATAATACAGAAATGCAAAATAATCGTCAAAGTCGCCATCATCATTTTTGTCATAAACATCATCATGTTCATCTGTATCATGTTTCTTGTCGTCGTTGTAATATGTCACATACATAGCAAAAATTTATTTTTAATTAAGAATACAATACATAGCATAATCACATAATAATCATATTTCCGAAATAATGATTAATAAATTTTACTAAAAATAATATGCAAATCAGTTAAATTATACTGTTAATGAAACATGTTCATATTTTAATATAACATAATGCCATACATACGTGCATGCATACATACATACATACATACATACATGCACCTGGACAAAGTTATAACTAATTCTACGTCAAAACGTTCTTATTTTCTCAACTTAACCAGTATGAATCCAATTTCCGTATTGCACAGATATTCTTCCCCATGCCCAAATATGTAAGTCATTTAAGTTAACCCATGGCAGTTTGTGTAATATCATATCACGAGGATGACGATACATTCACACGTCAAGTAAATGCAATTAAGACATTGAATTCATTCATCTTTATTTTCATGAAGCTATCCAGCTACTGTCCCAAGATTGTTTCTAATAGATTTATTACACAACCTCGTTTAAATCTTGCATTTTGAGTTTACATAACACAGATTACAAATTCTCCCATGCCATTTGCTTGATATTATGTACGTGTTCTTAGCATCGTGCAATATTGTATACCTTTGATTTCTCAGACAACTACCCTTTTTCAGATTCTGATGAGATCTTCCAGCTTTCTTATATTGCCCGGAAATCCACCTCGGTGACCATGAATTCATCTTGGATTTATCTACCACGTAACAGAAACCGGACACTGGAGGAAATCAGTGACGAACATTTCAAAGTCACCATTCCAGCTATAGCATTCTCCGTGTTTGTCATGACAGCTGGAACAATTGGCAATTGCCTGGCACTTTACATTTTTAAATTCAAATACAAACCATCCAATCATCGTTATTTTATCATATGCCTCGCTGCTTGTGATTTATTTTTCTGCTTGTTCGGAATACCTTTTATAATTGTAGAACTGAGACTGAGATATGTCATCGGCTTTGATGCCTGTAAAGTAAAGGTATTTTTAAACCATTCTTTTGGATTCTGCTAAGGCTTTATCGTAATGACAATCGCTATTGAAAGATATCTGAAAATTTGCAAGCCGAATGGAACACAGATAACCAACAACATAGCAAGGAGAATGCGTTACTTGGTAATTATTTTTGGAAATATCATGGCATTCCCTTCTACATTCTTGTATGGACAAAGTTCTGTCCAGATGGGGATAGTCAACTTAACGGCCTCCAAATGCAATTATCAAGACGCATATAAAGGTACGGTGTTGCCTTTGATACATCATATACTTCACATAGTATGGTTTATAGGGACCGTGATTACCATCTCCGCCTGTTACACTCAAATAGTTTGCGCAATCAGAACTCGGAATACCATGCAGAACATTACTTCTCAATGTGCGACCATCAGTAAGCCTTTGGACTCTGCGGAAGATCTATCAAGTGGATTGAATCAACCCAGTCTGACAAATCTATGTACTTTTAACATGAACACTATTAAACTTAAATCAACTGTAAAAGCCCATCGTCTCGCAAAGATGTTGTTCATTGTTGATGCAGTTTACGTTTGCAGTTATATCCCATCCTTTGGTCTCATTTTGGCTGTTATTAATAATAACAATTTCTTGTCCAGATTGAACACAACGGAGGAAGCATTTTTGCAGTATTCAGGAGCTTTTTTCTGATTAATAATTTCGTAAATCCGATCGTGTACGGATTCATGGACAGGAAGTTTCGTGAGGAATGTAAAAATCTATTTTACAGAATGATAAGAAAAAACTAGGTGTCTATATGCCTTACTGAACTGTTTATAATTTGTATCAATACCAATGAAGTCAAATGTTGGTATTTCTTAAGACACTGGTATTAAAGTTATGAATGGTGCTTTTATGTGTATCTCACTGAATCTGTTACACTGATTTCTTGAACATTCATTTGGGGGGCAACTACCATCATTTGACCCACCTTAACTGTACCAGTATTAAATTATATTAAAGGTATTTGGGATTGAAAAGATGATTAAAGTCTAATAAATGCAATATAAAATGTAACAAAGTATAGATTAATTTTCGTTTTATAGTTTTAATTCTCTACAGTGTGTCATGAAGTCTCTAAAAATGCTGGACCGTCTATTTGGCGTCATGGCACTCTTGAAGGTAGATGTTATTTTTCTGTTTTGCTGAAGAACTATAGGCGTTAATTAATCTGGACCAATTGGTTCTTGCATAATCAAGTATTGCAGTTAGATGTATGCCTTTGACAGAGATCTATTTCTGACATGTTTTAGTAGTTACATTTGCATTGTCTGATTTGTGACTATCCTTCCGAGAATGTGAAATATAATCGTAAAGTGACTTTGATGTCTCTGGCTCAACGTCAAAGAATGTGATCAGAATGAATACGTCAAGGGTGTGATCAGAGTGAAAAAGTCAGGGTGTGATTAAGTTGACAAGTGACTAAAACTCCTTGTTCAATATTTCTGCAATTTCTGAATTCACGGTATATAATATTTCACTTTGTGACTTTCTTCATGGATTGACACTATGAGAGTCCTTGCAACACTATGTAAAAGAGTATGCTGTTTCTTCTTTGAAAACGTTTAATGTGTTTCATTTTATACTAATATAAATTATATACGCTACAGCACAGTTGAATGTTATTTAATATTACACTTACGAATTCTCATTTTCTCAAGATAATGTAAGACTTTGTCCCTGATGAGTGTTAGTTAATTGTCAATTATTAAGGACAAAATCCGAATTTGAATTGTTTTGGAGAGCAGAGAGTTACAAAGCTATATGTAAGGAAATAAACTGACGAGTTAATAGACAGATGCGCACTCGCATTACAAGTGTGGAAGACATTTTTGCATTGTCGGCTGATATACACATGATAAAAACTAATAAAGGTGAAGTACAATACAATACTTCTAAAATGTATCACTTGTATTTGTTGCAACGAAGGCTAGATATGGAATAAATCTTAGTCTGAGTTTAGTTTAAACAGATTTTGTTGCCCTAAAAGTAATATATTTGCAAAATGATGGGATAAACATGTTTATAAGAAGTTGCAAGTTCTCTCCAGTACAAAAACACATTACCAGTAGAAGATAACGAATAACACCAATGGAATATTAGATATAGAATAGACAAAAAGAGAAACTAAAACTTATGATATACATCAGTTCAATGGATGGTAGTGGGAAAAGTGAGATGGAAATATGGTGGGATTTACCATGTTATTTTTTGTAAACTTCAGACGATGTAATTTGTATTTTTGTACACGTACTGTTTCTTGCAGTATAAAACAAATATATATATATATA
>JAECUM010016110.1:0-14471 GCA_016617855.1 Megalonaias nervosa
TTTTTTTGTGGGGTTTTTTTTTTTTTTTTTTTTGTATTATTTCATGTCAACTTGGCTAATGATTAATTTCGGTTCTTAAAATTATTCACCAAAATCTGGGTAACACTGCAATGTGAGGATTACTTTTCCCCTATCCTAAGTTTCATCTGTTCTGAAACATGAAAGAATAAATGATCGCCCATATAAGGTGGATAATTTCCTCTGAGTTACATATTTTTTCCTTTTTTCAATTTAGCTTATGTCCGAAAACTTGGATAGCTAACATTTGCAGATTTATTAGCAAATAGACGAGGTCTGACTTACTTGTCAGGGAAAACTATTTCAAGAACCATTAAGTGAATCGTGTATCACCGAAAAATTGATAAGGCGCACAAAGAAGCTTTAAGAAATACACCGTATTCAGATCGATATTTACTGAACGATTTTCATTCCTCAGTTATACAATGTCGCCCATGCTCTGTTTCACTGAAAGCCATTCGCGGTGCAAGAGACTAGTCAGAAATTGAAAGGAGTAGCTAGCGGCATGATATCGACCAAAATAAGCCTACATCCTGAAGCTGGCAAATACCATTTTCTTCATGCAATTCATATCCATTCACTGAGGAGGCAAAATAGATCTAGTCGATCTGTATTCGGTTGTACACGATGTGAAAGCATTTCCGCATTTGAATTATGGCACTGAACTTTCATTTCCTTTGGATCCTTATTATCGGTAAGATGTTTAATTAAAAAGTTTTCATTTTTCTTTCATACTACTGTACGCCTTTGATTCGTATCTTTATTCCTAGCTTCAGAAGGCATTTTCCGTAAGGTTTTCATGCTTTTAAATGTGTCCATATTTGTCATGCTTACAAGCTCTGTCCTACTCAAAAGCAGGGCTAGAATCATCACGATACTTAGAGACAGCCCCGTCTCCTTCCTCCATATAATGGGCTATATTTAATTACGTACTTTTTAGGGATCAACCCCTCCATATAATAGGTTATATTTAATACTGTAATTTTTATTGACCAACTATCTATATAATGGCATTTAATGATGTAAGTTTAAGGGATCAGCAGAAGATGGATGCTATAGTATTTGCATGTTATTATTTGTAGTCAATATATGGACCAAGTGAAAATACATGAATGAGCATGACATTGTTTGCATGTTAACTTTTTACGGATTGATTAGACACTTTAAAATTGGTAAACAAATTCACCCATTATATAGTACATTCCACTAAAAAGTTCACAGCTCTTTTTTTTTTTAAAATGGATACGAAAACGATGATTTACTGCTAAAAGCTAATATAATATATAATCGAAGTATCAAGACGCTGGTTTTGCCAACATTTGGGAGAAATTTTGAGTTTTTATTTTCGTATTGAATGATGAAACTGAGAAGATTTTTAGTACTGTACTACTATCAGTTCCATTTCTCTGAATGGGTCGGAATTTGTATTAAAGGTGTCCTTTTACAGATTCTCAGTTAAAGATGAAATATCAAATAGACTATATGGTTTCAGAGTCGGGATTTCCGTTAGATATATGCGCTTAATCTTGGACATTTGTATTACATTATCCCCAATTTTACCCCACCCTGCCCCACTTCCACCCCAACAGCCCCTCAGCCTCCGGAATTAATACGGTTGTAGGGGTGGAACAAAGCTATCGTTGTGTTCTTCTCTCTGTCTATCTATAAAACTTTTTTGTTTCAGGTACACACCTTTCTAACTATTCAAGGCATTTCAACCAAGCTGTCAAGTAAATTCCGTAAAGATGGCATCTTATAAACTTAATTTTCCGTTTAATGTTACCATGGAAACAAAGTGTAGCATGAGTGGGATATAAACTGACAATATCAGGCCATAGGGTTCTAGCATAACAGTATAAATATCGATAGTTTAGGACCATGTGGTACTTTTAGTAGGAGTCATTTACATAGGCAGAGAACCCGGATGTGGACGGAAGTGAGCTTGTGATGAGCAAATTTTAGATTATTCTTGCTAAGAACAAAGTTTATATTGAAAATCCTACCAACTACAGGGTACCATCGTTCTAAGTTGTTTTTGAAAACAGATCTTTTACTTCATTTTGTTACGTGTCTAGGCTCGTACAAAGTAACGAGAAAAGAGTGAAGCCAATAATCTAAGCGTTTTTCGGATGACGTGACTGTCCTTTTCGTTTTCCTTTTTCTTTCTGGACAGAAGAACGGCGATGGTAACGGTGTGCACTTCTTTGAGGAAACATCTTTTTGGTTCAGGAGCAAAAAAATACACTGAAGTCCATGGCTTGACATGCGTCCTTTTATCTTATTTGTCAGAGAAGGTTTGACAAAAAAATCCTCTCTTTTTCTTTAGACGAGTGTGTCTTTTCAGAGGGTGACGTCGATGCTTGGCTAAGCGTTTTTTCGGATGATGAAACTGTCCTTTTCTTTTTCCTTTTCCTTTTTGGACAGAAGAATGACGATGGTGACGGTGTGCACTTCTTTGAAGGGACATCTTTGGGCGTTCAGGAGCACAACAACACTGAGTCCTATCGTTTACCTCAGATCTTTTTATACTGGAATGCGTCGCCACTGATTGTCTTTACGTCGTATCAACTTGATGACAGGCATCACTTGACGTTGAAGAGTTCGCAACGGACTAAATCGGGAGAGTTCTTGCTTGGACAAATCCAGTAAACTCTGTAACATGCCCGATCTCTCTTGGACTTTGATTTTGGGGGAAGGTATTTTGTGAGCAGCGGCCACTGCTGCTAAAGAAGAAGAGGGTGTCACGCTGGAGGAGAAGTTTTTGGAGACGCGGGTTTCCAATGTTTCATCAAATTAGGAAGAACACGTGTCAAATTGGGTTTGTCTGGCATCACCAGCAACGGAGAAGTGGAAGATGCTGAGGCTACTGGAGACGCGGTCACCGTTGCAGCAGGTCGTGGTTTGCGAATGTAAGGTTGCGTCCTGGCTGCAGTGCTTCTCTTGCGGGTAGAAGGTGCTTTCTGTGGGCTTTTCTTTTTCTTTTTCTGAGGTTGTGACCTGCTCTTGACACCGTCGATCTTTTTCTTCTGGGTACGTCGAGGAGTGGATCTTTCTTGGGGAGGACTTTGAGAGCATTAGGATCCCATTTTAAGATGAAGCGAATGATGACACCTCCTAGAGTACCGCTACTTCCAGGTTTCAAAATGATTTGCATTTTGGTTTGAGTGTCGATGCGAGGATCGGCCAGTTGCGTCAAGGCTACTATGTTTCTCTCAAACAAAGCGTTAGGTTTGATGTGGAATGTGAATGATGACTTGCAGTAATTTAGGTGCTGTCACCGTAAACCATCATAAGACTTCTTTGAGACTAGCTTCTAAGACACGAGCACGTATTAGTGGATTTTTTCGCTACTGATGCCGTACAAGACACGAATCAATTTGACGGCAAGATGAGACTGAAGGGACGTCATGTTGACGTTGTGTGAGACAGACCCAAAGTGACCTAGGTTTTATAGACTTTTTGGTTGTTGTTAATTCGACGACGGGGACGTGTACACGACAGGCCCTCCGTCTTGGCACCAGTGGTGAAACAGATGGGTACGAAATCGCAAATAATCGGGGGTGGTGGGTTTTAAATCCATGTGTAAATAGGCGTGTGGAGTTTGAGTGGCATCGTCGTACGCATGGGTTAACAAAGGCGTTCTTAACTGTTTGGCTAAGACTTGCACTTGCGATTTATTTCTAGAGCTTTTAAACAAGACCACGTAATGAGCACTGAGACTGATGGTGCGAAAGGCTTTACATTGTTGAGACAAATTTTGAGTGATGTAAATGACACTGGCATTACGATGATGCCCTTTGCAGTTTAATTTCTTCTTCGTCTTCTCCTAACATATCCTCGAAGATGACCAGATCTGTTTGACTGGGGTCATACATGATCGCGTTGTCATCGCCAGGAAAGCCTTCCACAAACACGATGGAATCGCCTTGACTTTCTCGCAGGAGGCTGTGTGCCGATTGCCACTCTTTGTAACACCACACAATCCGTTGAGGTGGACAATTGATCAAATGGTGTTTATGTTCGATCAAACGTTTGACAAATTCGGTTTTGCCTGAGCCGCTGGGTCGAGCAATGGGATGGCGAAGATACAATGCCTCTGAACTAGCACGATCTAATTGTTCGACGATAACTTTGAAAGTGGAGGAAGAGGGAGCAGAGACAGTAGCGGTAGCCATAGTAGTTAAGGGAATGTCACTTTTGACATGAAGACAGACAAGACAAGAGTTTTTATACTTTTTTCAAGACACGTTTATTGCAGTCTTTAAAAGTGAACAACACAAAGAACAAAAATACATAAAAGCCAAATGGTTAAGTACATGAATAAAAGACACATCAAAACGATCGTAGTGGAATATAAACAAGTCTCTGTACAACATTTTTGGTGATCAAGGTGTGATGTCCTAGGGACAGTGTGTAATGTTCTTAGAGTCTGTACACTCCTTGGCACACTCATACAGGAGTCCTCCCGGAATGGCGTTTCGGGGATGTCGATGACGGTCCTGTCCTGAAGAGGGTGGTTTTCCTATGTGACGGGCTGTTCTTCTTCTGGTACTGTCACTAACACAGGTTTAAAAGTTACTTTTTTCACTGCACGTTGGAAGTCAGGATTACAAATCCTGGGCATAGTGTGCCACTTCTTTTGTCCAAGCCTCGAGACCCAAACTTTTCCAGTCACGTACATCTTTCCAGTGAGGGTATAAGTCAGAAGCTACACACACATTGTCATACACTTCTTCAGTGCCTAAAAGTTGACGAATCTTGTTTTCCTGCAGAGGTCGAGAAATATTGAGATGAAAGCGAAAAGCTTTTAACAGAATGAGTCTCTCGTGTACATTTAAAGGGACTACTTTCATGTTTTGGTTGGTATGTACTGTTCGTAAAGAGTCCACAAGGAATCGGCCGGTAAACGAAATCCCAGAAAGCAAGACACACACCACACGTCGACCCCATTTCAATGGACACGGTTCTCGTAAAATGCAATGGTAATCCTCCACTGTCTGAATAGTGTCATTGATTTCCTTCCACGGAATTTGTTGTATCACGAATGATAAAGGTCGTTGCATGGTAGCCTGTTTTTATACTTCTTAATAAGTGTACTTTCTGTACAGAGATGATCGTACTCCAGTGGCGAATCTAAATTGTTTAGTCACTAACTTGCACATCACACACCGTTCAGAAATGTCCTCTTGAACTAAGTTTACATAAAAGATTTTGGTAACCTTCTAACTCTTCTTCTGGTTTTCGTTGCAGCATGTCTACCTTGTAGTAAAAAGAATCAGTAACAAAACAATCCTTCTAGCACAGGGGTAGTTGAACAATGTCTGACCATTGGAACGATTTCGACAGAATCAGACCTCTTATAGCATTTAGGTACCATTGATTTAAACATTGGTGACGTAACTGATGCAATTGTTCTTTGCGTTTGACTTGTATTTTGATAAACTAGCGGTAAATGCGCTCTCTCAACTCCACAGGCAAGCCACGAATGTTCTCTTGCAAAGTATCCATGACCATGTCAGTCAAAAACTTCTCCTAGAGCGAAAGTGATGGACGTAATGAGTAATTTATGACCACAGCCATTCAGGGTAACGGTCAAGAATGGTAATAAAATCTTCTGATGTAAATGGTCTAAAGCGGAATATTCGGATGAATGCATACTTGATCCAGAGAAATCTGACAAATTTGTTGACTTTTGTCACTTTTCTGTTGTGAATTTCTCGACACAAAAGTTCCTCAGTCACCAATTCAGATTTTGCTCTGGCAGGTCCCTGCCAAATTTCCTTGAAGATCTTCTCTTGCAATTCGTTTGGTAATCTTTGAATATTATTTTTAAATAGGGTTTAAATACTTGTCTAGGTGTTGTCCAACGTTTGACTCCTAGCCAAGCTGGTTTCTTAAACGACATGGTATGCCACTTCAATGACTAGGTCCAACTAAAGGTAGGTAGTGACAGTGAGGAGACCATCGAGCATGTTCCAGGTAAGCGGAATCTTTCTGCTCCCACTCGTAAAGTGACACACCGCAACTGAAGCACTTGACTTTATCCCCTTCACCCAAGTAGATAAATCCGACTCTGGCTAATTCTTCGGGGGTAGGTCCTCCCAGATAATTTGGCAATTTTCCTCGGAAGGTTTGGAATCGACTTTCAAAGTCACAGTATTCAGCCAAACGCACAGGGAACGAATATTCGTCTTTCACAGGTTCATTTCGATGAGGGTAAACCAGCAAAGTGTCCAGGATAACGAGTGGCATCGCTTTCGCATCCGTCAGGTTTGACACGCACAGCATCACTTTCCATGGTAGGTATGGTGGTAATAGTCATAGCAAAATTCCCATGATGTGATACTGAATCGCTGACGTCACAGCGTACGGCATCCCTTCCATCGCAAGGCACAGCATCGCACTCGAGTTTGCTCTCGCTTGATACTTGCTATTTGAAAGTATTCATCTTTCTCTCTTGGTGTTGGTAGTTACAATGAACTATTGTTCTTGGACGTTGTGGCGTTTTATATGCTGGCCAATTTCGACGTGTCAGTACGGTAAAATGAAGTGGTTGGGAAGCCGAACTCGCTTCTGGTACACGATTTGATACACTTTTTCCAAGGGTCGACTGACGATTTGGTGCGTGGGTAAACTTACAATCTTGTTCGGTTCATAGGTGGTCACTTTAAAGTTTCCGTCCTGTCCAGACTGCAAAGCTTCTTTCAATACACCAATGTTCACCACTTCACTGGTGCGATAACTGAGAGTCAATCCTTTCATTTTACACTCGGTGTGCACTTCTCGTTCTGGGTTTCGGTATTCGTAACTGTAATGTTTGGGACCGCCATTATCAAAAGTTAGAATCTTGTCATTGGGGTGCTCATCTGTCCAGGATCCTAAATGGTCTCCTTCAATGACAGGGTGACAGTGACCCCATGTAGATGCAACTGTCCGTGTCAAAATACAGTACACGATCTCCTAATTGGTGTAAAGCTTCGTACAATTTTAAGCGAGCATGGGCTGTCACGTAAGCCGTAATGATGACATTTCCAAATTCGTCGGCCTCTACAAAGTCCAGTTCTTCTTCGTGGTTGACCAGGATCAAGTACTCACGAACAACGTCCACGTGTTTCATGTATTTGGCTTTGTCGTGAATCAACTGGAAGTAGCGGGAAGGCTCTGTCAAATGCTCCATCTTGGGTAAACACGGTCGTTGTGCCATTTTGCCCCACAAACAATTTAACATCACTTTGGCAAATGATCGCCTTCCTTCGTTTTTCTCGATGTGGTCTAAAGTGATGCCTTCCTGCTCCCAGTATTTCTCTTTGAATTTCTTTTGCTCTTCGGAAGTGTGGCACCAGGAAGGATAGCCACACTTCATTGGCTTCGGTATTGAAAAAGTGCAAAAAGTAGCCTTCTATCATTCCAAACGTTTTAGGCATTCGACTCAAAGGCATGGCTAAGTAACTCATCGAATGTTTAAACTGCACTTGTCCCACTTGCATGGAAATGATTTTGGCTCCATTCAGAGTCACTTTAGGACGTTCGGTGCTTTGTTCTGTATTGTATCTGAGAAGAAATTGCCCATCGTATCCCAAGAAATTGTGAGCCATCGCCGTGGCATAGCGATGATAATCTCCGTAACGTTCGATGTCCTCTTGGCTCTACGTTTCGTCGATAGGGTTTAAGAGCCATTGGGCGAAATCGGCTAGCGTGTTCGGTCCCCAAAAGATTTTTTCAACCTCTCCAGGTATCTTGCTACAGTGAGGGCAATATCTAAAGATAGGCTCTTGGAAGCACTTCTCGCACGCTCGGTGAGCCACCAGAAATTAGGAATGTAAATACCGGTCTCTTGCATGCATTCGAAATCGAAAAAGATGAAATTGCCTTTCTTCTGTTCATCTTCCTCTTCATGTTTGGAATGGTATTTTTGAATGTAGCATTCATGTTCGAAGTCCACGATTGTGTGACAAATGTGACATCGCTTCTTTCCAGAACATACGTGCGCCTTGGTATTAATGGTACGTATCACTTGTCCACAAGTAGGGCACAATCTCAGGAGTTGACAAGCACTTTTGTGCTGTGAACCTTGCGTGTTCAGATGTTGTTGGTAACAGGTCGGACTGACAAAAGTGCGCTGACAAGCTGGACACTGCACTCATTCTTGTCCTTCGTCAAGACAGGGCTAAGAAGCTAAACATCCTGAGCATTTCGATCCACAATGCTTGTGTTGCTCTCGATTGTTATAGCCATAGTCACATTTCTCACAGTAATAACTGTATTCCAAGAATCCGGTGATAATGGTAATAGCATCGAAATGTTCATCGTGATGATAGACGTGAATGTAATTTCCGTCTTTGAAATCTTTGCCTCGAAACAACAGAGGTCCGCGCGCATCTTCAGGGTGCACTTTCAATGTGTAGCTTGGAGCCAAGACGTCTTGCAATTTTTGCATTTCAGGAATACCGCAGAGTGTGTCTTTGGATAACCCTGCTTGCTGTAACAGGAGCTCTTCTTCACTTCGTTGTTTGGCTCGGTCCGATTGTCAAATGTTCTCCCAAACTCTTTTCCATTGTGCCGTGTCGTTCTTGTTGGCATACGTTCGTCCCACCACGATGGCACGGGCTAAACACACCCTGTCTTGAGGGTTGTTAATTCGGACGAGACTCATTTTGGTGCTGCGAAGGTCGTCCACCAATAGCACCTTTTTGCGCTGCCCAGTCCCTTAGAGAAGAGACACGTGGGTCATGAACAGTGTCGCTTTTCCATCGGTGATGTGAAACTTGCCGTTGGATTATTGCACGTGTTGAATCTTATCGATGACTTTGGAAGGTGTCAATTTTGCTCGGCTGCTAATCACAATCCAAACGGGGGATTTCAAACTGTCGTGATGAATGGGAAGTCTCAAGCGATCGTCTTTTTTGGCTTCACATTGCTGTTTCAGTGTGGTTAACAAAGAATCCTACACATCGGTGACGAAGCCCTCTGCTTTTACCAGCGGTACGTCGGACTTGAAATCTTTAAACTTCACCGTGTACGTGTAGGACATGGTTCTAAATTTTCTAGATGAGCGTTTGTCAGTTTCTTGAATGTGGTAGTACTTTTCAGGGTTTAGTGGTGGCAGTGGACTTTGGTTTGGTGTAGACTCTCTAGGTCTGGATTCTGGCTCATCTCATCTTCAAAATCGCTGGCATGAATTTGAGCCAAGACTTCAGCTACTGTGCGAGGCAATAAATCACGTTTCTGCCTCTTACTTTCTTCTCGCATTGATGCGATCGTTTCATCTTGACAGCAAAAAGTCAAATGACTACATTTGAAACGCCATGGACACCTTTATATCCATGTCAGACTCAACGTATATATAAAGGGCTAGCGCCTTCCCTCCCATTATTCATTTCACTTTCAACCTGACCAGAACAATGGAAGAGCCAACACAGATCAAACAGAGATTTGCGAGGTGTCATACGAAAGTTTTCTTCAGACGAGCCGACGGAATACTCCCCCTCCTTTCGAGATAAAAGTCAAGATACTTGCTATATCTGTCAGAAGAAAGGACATTGGGCTACAGAATGTCCAGGCCGTCAAAAAAACAAGACCAGTGTCAAGAGATACAAAAGTCAAGATACATGTTATCATTGTAAAGAGAAAGGACATTGGTCTTCAGACTCCCCTAAGAAACAACAGAAGCAGGAGGAAGAAGAAGAGGTGCCCTCGGCAAAGGAAGAACCCCGACACGTCCAGAAAGAGAAGATAGAGAAGAAAAGAAGACGAGATAAAAGCGAGGAAGAAGAGGAGGAAAAAACTGTGAAGAAATTGAAAAAACAGAGAGAGTGAACAAAAAAAAAAGATACAGAAGAAGTCTATGAACTTTTTTAAAAAGTGTTGTGTTGTGTTGAGACTTGGATTGCAAAATTTGTACCAGAATAGACCAGGCAGAAAAACGTAAGTGTCTCATGGTTTTGATTTTTTAGAATGATAAGGGCCTACACTCATGCACTCACACACACGTACATCATGAGGTAAAAAAGGGATTTTTGAGTTTTAATTGATTTTGGGAAAATGAATACTATCTCTTTTCCAGAGAGGTGGGTGGCCCTGAAAAGGACCTTTGGGTGTTTGCTTTTTCTAAAATAAACCAACTCGGGAACGAGAAGCATTCAGCTTTAACTGCCGTAAGCCTTTGCCACGGCCACGGCCTACTTCTGGACCTGCTCCCGTCGATGATTTAGTAGAAATCACTAGGGCTGGTATCTCAGGTGTACTAACAGGGTTGGGCTGTTTGGCTCGGGAAGGTCTTTTTCTCTTGGGTCGTAATAAAGAAGTCTGATACATTTGTTTCAGACTCCTTAACTCTGCCAAAATGCCCATGAGTACCGTTACCATTTGACTTTCGCTGTTCTCCATCTCTCCTAGACTTTGTTTCTTCTCTGCTGCTTCTTCTTCCTGTCGTTTCCTTCTTGCCTTTTCTTCTTCTCGCTGTTGCTGTTGCTGTTGAAGGAGAAAAGCTTGTTCTGCTTCTTTCTGCTGTTGTAAAAATTTCTCCAATTCTTCTTCTGTTTAAAATCCTTGACGTGTGGTAAGGAAGGAGAAGGTGGCGAAGGTGCTGGTACCGGAATATATTATTGCGAAAAAGAGAGAAAATCCACTAAATCCCAATTCGACCTCTTCTGGAAGTAGACCTGTGTTGACCTTGATAACCGCTGCTATACCATCGCTTCTCGTCTCCACGGCCGGTGCACCCCAATTCATCGTCTTCTTAGTTTCCGTCATGTTTCAAAAAACAATATCGCATCGATTCACTGCGCACAGACTCTAGCGTACCTATATAGGGAATGTGACGTCACAGGTAACTCTCTTCGGATTGGAAGACAAACTCCGCGAGGTGACAGAATTTTGTAACGCGTGTTGGGATTGGTGAAAAATTTCAATCCGTTTCGATCCGCTCTTCCACTATAAATAAACGCGGTTCACTTCATTCCCTTCATCTGTTCTCGTCACGAGATGTGGACAAACGTTGAATCATCTACTCTCGTATCGTCGATGCTGTTCCGTACGGACCTACCCATGTATGTTAAATCATCATGGACAATCATCCGGATCACCGAGACGAACGTTTGGAAAAGAAGGATCTATGTGGAGAGACAAGGCTGCCTGAAGCGAGTCCTCATCTACGGACCAGAGGTTAGACGAAGTTTAAGAAAGAGAAGAAGACCTATGCGATGCCTTCTATGTTAACGGAATGGTGCTAACATACAAACCAAAGGCCCTTTTCAGGGCCACTCCACTGTCTCGAAAAGATTTACTCTTTCTTGCCTAAAATGTTTTTAATCGATTGTACATTTTATGTGTAATGGGCCATTCCATTGCCTCAAAAGATTTACTCTTTCTTGCCTAAATTTTTTTTAGTCCATTGTATAATTTAGGTATGATAGATTGATATTCATCAATCTATGTTTGTGTTGTATATGTCTATGTCTCTAACCATGTTTCTATGTCTCTGTCTCTACTGTATTTGTTTCTACCTAGGTAGCCGCGTATTCAGGTCAGCCTCTTGCAACACTGTTGCCAGTGTTCTGCCCGATTGAGGTCAGCGACTTGCAACATTTTTGCCAATGTCCAATACCGTGACGTCACCCCTCTTAAATTCCTATTGACCCTAGACAGGCCCAATCCATTGTCCCTATACATTCCCTATGTTAAATTCCCCATGTCAAATTCCCATAGACCCCAATGGGCCACGACACCTTTTTGACTGGATTTTCGATAGACCCTATTTCACCCCACTATACTACTAATATATAACTAAGAAAGAAGCTGATAACAAAATAAATAGCTACAGTCTTAACGAAAAACATGTCAAGAAAGCAGCAAATGGATATTGACAATAAATCGAGCAACACATATGCTGATTATATTGCAAATATGATTAAAAAATAAAATTGAGAAATAAGATGCATAGGCATTGGTAATTTTTTCATATCTTTCCACACAAACAAAATCAAACACTATAGACCCTCTCTCTCTCTCTCTCTCTCTCTCTCTCCAACAGAGAATAATGAATAATAGCTAAACTATATGCACTTAAGATATCTTAGCTGATACAATGAATAGAAGAATTTACTTTACCTATATAAATTGGGAGAATATTTCAATTGTTTCGGTCGTAATAGCAACACCCTACACAATTAAAACGAAAAATAAAATAAATTATTACAGTATTAGAATGTACAAAAAATATAATATGTTAAAGACTTTAATTTAAATTACAAAACGATTTGCACGTATTGCGACTAAAGTATAAAAACATCTTTTAAGATGGATGTGGTTAGATATGGCTTTCCACGCTGAATGCACATTCGATAAGGCTGGTCTTCGATCCAAAACTGTGCGGTGAACAGATTATATCTGACGTAAGAGTCTTATACTAATTGATACTAATTTCAATACTCTAGTAACGCTCTTTGCGACGTGGATTTCAATTATAGCTGTTGTACGTTATACAGTCCATGTCGTTTTACTTCTAATGATTTGCTTGCTGCTTCGAGTTTGTTGAATCCATTTAATCTGGTGGAATATTTGCCTTTGAAATGTTCTGTTATATTCCACCTGTTCCTTTTAGATCTAGGATAATAGGGGCGCTATTTTTGCATAGCTATCTAGGTAGTAAAGAAAGAGAGAGACAACACGTAGTTGTTATTAAATATCACCGTCTGTCCTAAAAATGTATCTAAATGTTATTAAATCCCTTAAATGTCACTTATTGGATTCAAATTTCACATACGAAATGATACCAATTGTTACCAAAAGAAATTATTATTACTAAAATGGCACAGACTATCATTATTTTAATTTAAATTACAACTAATAGGCAAATGAAATTTAAGAAAATAATCGCGCCTCAGGCAGCATTTAATAGGAAAACTTTTATCTTTAAAATCTCTATGCTTACACACTATTATAGATGTACTTACATTTACTTCATTCTTCCCATATATAAACAGATTTTAGTCAATTTTGCAAAGATTCTTTTAGAGAATGTTTTATAGATGTTGTAAAATTGCACTCGATAAAAAGTTATTTAGGAAAACGCATACAATAGATGGTTCCGTAATTAATATACTTTCTTTGAATGATATTTGAAGAAATTTGAGTGTCATAATGATTACATCAGCATCCAGTTTTTGTTTTCTTGGTACTATTTTGTTTTTTATCTTTGGTTGATATGTTGATTGTACTTTCTTTGCGGTATCAAGTATTTTAGATATTCTTTAATCTTAAATCGTCCTTTGTTAACCATCAATTCTAAATAAGGTTTGTTCAATCTTTGTATGCTGATGTTTATAACGTTTACGAGATCTTCAAGTCGTAATGCACAGCCAAATAAAGCTTAAGTATTTACTCAAATTAAATAAGTAATGTGTTCCTTCGTCTTACTCTACCGTTTAAAGAACCTTCATATCATGACTGATGCTACATATTTAAATGTTATCATCATTAAATGCAGTCTTTAAATCTTCTTCATGTTTTCTAAAGCATTGCGGTATAACGTTTTTGATGTTTGAAATCAACGTCTTTTATTCTTTTGTATGTTATTTTGTAACAAAACTAGACCACACATTCATCCTTTCATCTCCACGTAACTTGTAAATAAATCTACATTATCTCTTGATCCAGACATTGTTGCTTCCACGTTAAATCTGTGATATATTCTGAAAACTGTCAATTCAGCAGAATATAACTACAATGTACTTTTGGCATTATTTATGGTGTTTGATTAATTTATTTACTTGTCTTATAGTCTGACTGCTCTATGAATTTTTAGTGGTTTTCAGAAAACCCCACGTAGTGTTGGCCTAATGAATTTTACTTTTATTTTAATGCTTTCCTGCCCATGTAGGAGAGCATATCAAATAAAATATCAAAATATGAGTTTTCTACAATGATATGCATGCCCCACTCTTAAAATCTTTCTTTCCTTTACATGTATTAAAATACGGATTTAGTACGCTTACTAAAGTGTCCATGCTTTGTACAATTATTTTGCATTTAGACAATGCGTTCAGATAGCAAATTTCAGCAACGTTAACTTTGCTTTTATTCTTTTTTTATTTAAGTTGATGAGTTCCTGTGCGAGTTTTGCCCATCGTTTAATACGACTGAGGGCTTGTTTCAGACACAATTTCATTGTCCTTCCGCGCTATTACTGCAACGCTCTCAGGATTGGTACTGTTGCTGCTGCACCCCCCGTGGACTGAGGACGTGCTGTACGATGAGTGAGAGAAGCATATACAGCAACTACGCTAAATTGACAAGCTTCGAACTCTTGATTAACAAATGGTAAAAACACAAGCTCTTCATGTTCAAGTTATTTGCATTGTGAGACACTGAAACGCTTAACTCTGCTTTGACCTCGCTAATGTAATGTAATTATCACTTTCCTTACTGAAAAGAAATAACTATACAGAAAGATA
>JAECUM010016112.1:0-48390 GCA_016617855.1 Megalonaias nervosa
GGTTACTGCATTTGAATGGGAAAATATGAACGAGGGTTTTTTTTTGGATAGATATACTGCACGACCATGGGAGTGCACTATATCCATCCGATAAAACGAGTTCATATTTTCCCATACAAATGCAGTAACTCATTCATTATATACTTATTTTCTTATTCCACCTAAGGCTTAATTATATAAACAAAAATACACTACAAGAAGCAAAGTGACTGAATTTATGCTGTATTTTAAACTAAATACACAAGCACAGATTCATGAGTACACAACGACAATATTAGTGCGCACCGACCAGCTAAATTTGAATTTAGTCGTGCAGTCGACATCACTTTAGAAAGAAATTATTGTTTTGGCTACTTAAAATTGAAATGTAGAGCCATATTGTGAATGAATGCGCATTGCAACAACTTTTCCATTTAGTGTGGAATGAATAGATTTTGGTATTTTTGTTGATTCTGCTAAATTTAGTAACATGGACTGGATTTATTTGCGTCAATTCTACATGAAGTAACATCTGATTTGTGAACGCGAGGGAGAAGCGTATTAACTCACCTGCATGTGCGTTTCTGTTCTGTCATTGGATGTTTGGGATCATAATTTGGGAAAAATAAGAACTCTTTCAATTGTAATTATCAAAAGACGCTATGTAATGTAATATTCATTTCATTTTGAGTGCAATAAGGAGGATGCTGTTGCACTTAGACTGTAGTCGAAATTACAGTACAATTTCAAAATGTGTAATCAAGCTTTGGAACCCATGACATAGCTCATATAATTCGAATTTGCAGAACTAAGAAAGTACATTTTGAGGAAATTCAGAATGTAAAACTGTAAGTATATATTTTGCCATTCTTATTACCAGCTAAAGAAGACACGTGTATGCCTTGTCAATTGAATGCTATTTGTAGGGACCCCAGCAATTTTATGACCTGTCTGGTGTATATCGTTAGCCTAAATCCGTAACATGTATCTAAAAAGTTAACGCGGAATATTGCAAAGCAGCTGGTATGTGGCAGTCCACGAAACAGCTGCTTTAGTTCATTCAGAAACAAATTTAATCAACCAAAATATAAAGCGTCTAATGCATGAGTGTACATAATTTGTTTAAAAAGTAGTTCCTGATACACTATACTCCTGTTGGGCACACATGTCGTGCACATGAATGTATTGCGAAGGTGTACAATAACGTACAATATTGCACGACTTTGACAATGTAAAGTTAACGGAAAATAAAATGAGCATATAATAAATGTTCAATTTAATAAATATGCACCCAAATAGATGTTCTTTTTTTTATACCTATGCACTGAACTAGAAGTTTATTTTTATAACCATATATAATATACTTCCCAAATTCTTATGTACAGATATGTTCTTCTTGCCCATTATTTCAAATTATGCTTTAAAAAGGACTCTGAATCATTAAAAACAAGTCAGCTTAATTGACTTTTTGTAACACGTACCTGCAAGCTGAATCACCCTTGTAATTTGTACCTGCAAGCTAAATCACCTTTGTAACGCGTACCTGCAAGCTGAATCACCTTTGTAATGTGTACCTGCAAGCAGAATCACCTTTGTAATATGTACCTGCAAGATGAATCACTTTTGTAAATTTTTTTCCTATTTCATCCTGACATATTTGGATTAAATTTCTCTAATCACATCCTCCAATCTCTCAATGTCACTGACAAACACAGGGAAACAAGCAAACAGATAGATGCATACATAGGTAGAAAGAAGGATTGATTAATTGATATAAGCCCATTAGCCAGTGAACATGCATACAATATTGACTATGAATAATAATAATAATCTGCAAAAGTTCTGTTGGAACTAGCTCTGTATGAATTTGCTATAACTATTCAAAATTTACATAAAACTTATCTGAAAACCTTTCTTGTACAATAGTTAGAAACATAATTATATGACCAACACCTTCGAGAAACCAAGTTTCATAAAAGACCTGACTATATGATAGAACTCTAATTATAGTAGCCCAATTTTGCTTTCCAAATAAAACAGTACAGTACTATCACTAACATTGAATTTTTTTTTTACAAATTTTGTGTATTTTACTTCATTTAGCTGAGTCATTTTTAAACAATATTTAATTATCATACAATATTTATAGGTTACTGCATTTGTATGGGAAAATATGAACGAGTTTTTCGGATGGATATACTGCACGACCTTGGGAGTGCAGTATATCCATCCGACAAAACGAGTTCATATTTTCACATAAAAATGCAGTAACCTTTTAATTATATGTTCATTTTCTTATTCTACCCAAGGCTTAAAAATATAAACAAAAATACACTACAAGAAACAAAGTAACTGAATGTATGCCGTATTCCACACTAAATACACAAGCGTTGATGCATCATTACACAACAACATTATTAATGCGCACGTAATTCCGCCCAGATAAATTTGAAGTTGGTCGCGGGCTAGACGTTAGTTTTGAAAAAAAAATGGCGTTTGGTCTATATAAAATTGAAATTTGGAGTCATATTATGAATGAATGCGCATTGCAGCAACTTTTCCATTTGATCTGGAATGAATACGTTTTGGTATTTGTGTCGATTCGACGAAATTTCGTGATTATGGTCTGGATTTATCTACATGAAGTAACTTACATCGGATTCCAGCAGCGTCTGTGCCAATTCTACATGAAATACATCGTATTGAAGCAGCGAGGCAGATGTGTGTTGACATCGGCATGCGTGTTTCTGTTCTGTCATTGAATGATTCAAATCATAATGTGGGAAAAATATGAAGTCTTTCAGTTGCAATTATCGAAAAGACGCTGTGGAATTTAATGTTTATTTCATTCTGAGTGCAGTAAGGAGGATGTAACTGCACTTGGAATATACTCGAAATTACAGTACAATTTCGAAATGTGTGATTAACATTGAGAACCCATGACATGGCTCATGTAATTCGGATTTGCAGAACTAAGAAAGTACATTTTGAGGAAATTCAGGATGTAAAATTGTAAGTATAGTTTTGCCATTTTTATTACCAGCGAAAGAAGACAGTTTATGTCTTACAACTTGCATGTTATTTGTAAGGACCCTGTCTGGCGTCTATAGGTAGCCTAAATCTGAAACATTGTATCAAAAAAGTTAACACGGAATGTGTCAAAGCAGCCGGTATGTGGCAGTCACTAAACATCTGCTTCAGTTCATTCAGAAACAAATTGTTTGGTTACAATAGAAAGTAGTTCCTTTATTCGCGTGAATGCAGTACGAAGTTAGCGCGAGGGTGCAGTATCGCAAAATATTGCACGATTCTGACAATGTAAAGTTAACGGAGAAAAGAATGAGCATATAATAACTTGGGATTATGCATAACACTTCTGCCACATAATGTAAAATAGTAGCAACAGGTTTGTCAAATGAATCCAGAATGTGGCTTGCAATAACATCGGTGAATTTGTAAGGATATTTCCATAACTTATAAACTGGTTTCTGAGTCAGACCAGAGATTTCCTTCAAGCCACATGACCTAAGAAAAATACCTGAATAAAGAACATTTCATACAATTATACCTGCTGCATGTTACAGACAAATTTACAATTTCAATATAGCCACCTTTGTTTTGAGTTGTTTATAATAATTTACTAGTGATTTCTATGAAAACCAATTGATGTAAATGATTTGTCAAAAAACTACACTATTATCAGCACACATTAACAAAAAGAAGTTTAACATATCAATTCTATCTCCTGGTTGTAATGGTAAAATTCATCTTCTGAGTCACTCATATGCACTGCAGACAAATACAGATAAAGATATTTGCCTTAACACTCACCTAAAATACATGAATATTCTTTTTCACTAACTGCATTCTGCAGCTTTATATTTAACTTTCTAATTTGCATCCATAGCTTGAATAAACATAATTAAGTTAATCAATTTACACCACAGATTATGTCTATCAATATTATCAAAAACCTTTGTAAAAGCATTGAATCCACAATATGAGTTCTTACCACTATTTATCATATGAGTAATTAAAACATGTAAAATGAATATATTATACTAGTCACCATATTCTTTCTAAGAGCTCAATTCAGTATAAACATAATATTATTCAACCCAAGTCATCAGTCTAACATTCAATATACCACTATTTTGACATCATTAATGGGTCCTTTCTTGTGTATGGGAATGATATTTCCATTTGACCTTGTGTTAGGAAAAGGACAAGTGTATTAAAAATGGTGTTAAACAGGTTTCAGTATATCAGCACATGAATACAAAAATTCATTTCAATTGATGTCTGGTCCACATCTTTTCAAACTCTTTAAATTATGTCTAGAAATAACACCTTCATCAAACATGATTTTCAATTCACCCATTGCACAGAGTTTGTCAAAATCAATAACAATCATCATAGGAGTTTACAGCTATTCTAAAGGGTTATTAACTTAATTGAGATGTTGAATAAATGAGTTGAGGGGTTATTAACTTAACTGAGATGTTGAATAAATGATTTGAGGGGTTATTAATTGAATTGAGAGATTGGGACAATGAGTTGAGGGGGTTTTAATTGAAATGAGACATTGACAAAATTATCTTCAGGGTTATTAATTCAAAAGAGATATCGAACAAATCGATGTCAATGTAATAATAGTACCTTTCATTAGGAAAAAATGAATCCTTAGTCAGTTAGTCTGTTAGTCACTTCCAGAATTTTCTAGCATTTTGAAATTTTGCTTCACATAATTCCTTGGTTCTTCATTTTTGTCACATTCCAATTTACATTTTCTTGTACTCTTTTTATAATTAGTATAGGCATTTATAAATTTCAGACCTACATACAACTGATTTTGAATTTTGAAATGCTGAAAATACTACTGCATCATAGGTCAGGTAACAGTCTTTATAGAAAGGAGACTAGGCAAACAATTATTCACTCCTGTTTTTAATATTAGTCTTTGGAATATATAATCAGTGTTTCCGGTTGTGTTTAAATATAATTGAGTGGAATTATTTATTTAAATTATTCATTGAAATTACAAAGTGCCCATTGACTTTATGGACTAAAATACTAGTTTGTGATTATTGAGGACTCATTCAAAGATATTCTTGATTATATCATTGTGATACATCAAGAAATTAAAGGATTATGGAAACTGTCACTCTTGCCTATAGACAGTAATTAAACGCATATGGAAATCGTGAATCATGTATTTACACAATATTAAAAGGAATATGGAAACTGTCCATCGTATCTGTAAACAATAATTAAAGTAAAATGGAAACTGTCCATTATTGTCTATAGACAGTAATTAAAAGAATAGGGTAAATGTTCATCATGTCTATAGACAATAATATCTTAGTTGTGCACCACCTAGAAACAGCAGCCCAGTGCTTTGGTACATAGTATTTTTAATGTAATATTTTGACAAAATAACCCTGGCTAAATAATGTTCTTAGCAAAGAAAATAGGCACTGTTGAAAAAATGTATTTAAAATCCTTAATTATCCTTAACTGCAGTACAATATGTTGATGTTAATAAAATATTCAAGAAGGTCATCATGCTGACAATATTGGATATCAGAAGGACACCATTTTTTTTCAGTACCAACTAGACATCACACAACTTTTAGTATTAAAATTTCCATGTCAATATTGTCATCAGTTTAGGAGGGGTAGTGATGGCAAGATTGTCAAAATATGACCATGACAGTCATATTGGATTTTAGATTAGCACCATTTAATTTAGGACCAACTTGTTGCATCACTCCTATTTTACATTTTCTTGATTACATTTGGTCATATGACCTCTTTAATGGTGTTTGATGTAAAGGTACACTACCACTGCACATCATCTTCCCGCAGTCTTTACAAAGGCAGCTCTAGTCAGATATGCTAGAAAAATGGAAAAAAGTAGTAAAAAGATTTTCATATGTATAAATAAATAATAACATGTGATCAGTTGGTGCGAACAGACAGAAAGAAGAAAGGTGTGTGTGAGTGATTTGGATTTTTAACATAGCTTTAACAATTTTGCAGTCATATTGCTATGAAGTCTGCAGTGTGGCAGTTTATAGTGATGTCTAGCACTGGGGCATCATGCCCCAGACATGTAGCATGATGTCCCACCCAGTCACATTATCCTGACACCAGGCCAACGAGTCCTAATACGAGCCTCTTAATGCTGAGTGCCTAGTGAGTCAGCTGTTAGAACCATTTTTATAAGTCTTTGGATTGATTCAGCCTGGATTCGAACCCACAGCCCCATGCATCCGAGGCAGATGCTTTAACCAGAATGAAGAAAAAATGAACAAGTGAAAAGAGTGAAACTATAAAGATGGTGAATTAATGAATAATGAAGAAAGGAAGAATAAATTAAAAGGAATGAAAAAGGTATAAGGGAAACAATTAATGAAAAGGAAGAAAAATGAATTTCCAGTTTGTATTCATATTTTTTAACACAACCTGAATGGAATCGTATGAGATCTGACGGCATATAATCAATAGTTTCTGATCATAACTGTGATCTGTAATTAAGGGAAATCCATCTAGCTTCCATCTTTCACCAGTGACCCCTACCTTCTAGTCTTGCATGGACCTATTCTCTCATGTCACAGTGACCTGGTAGGTCCTGATAATTGACTGGATCTTCAATCAGGGTTAGAGTCCCTATCTAAAGTATTTACCAGTTATTCTTTAGGGTCTGCCTTATTGGACCTACTTGCTGAATTCACATTTTTGTAAAAATTACTCGCTGAATCACATTTTTTTAAAAAAAATCTCCTATTATCTCAGCTAGGTTCTGGAACAACAGTTAATCAGACCTAGCAATGAGATCACATCTCGGGACAATTTGACCTTGATTCTACCGGTTCTAGACTTCTAACTAAACCTGTATGAATCAGATCACAACTACCAATCCTCATTAATACATTATGTCTAACACATGCATCAATATATTATGTCAGGATCCTGATACATCTTGTAAAATGTGACAGAGTAATGCAGATACATCTTGCCCAATGTGAGTCATCCAGATATATATTGCCTAATGTGACAGAGACATCCAAGTACATCTTGCCCAATGTGATAGAATCTTCCAGATACATCTTGCCCAATGTGACAAAGGTTGGGGACTACATATCATCTGGATGCAGCCCAACAAACAACTATGATAAAGTGAGGAGTGATTATTTATTCAATATGTATTAGGACATGGAAAGATTCTCTTTCATATAAAAAAAATGAAAAAGTGTGTACAGTTCAGGTTTAGGACATTCTTGCTTGCCAGAATTAGTCAAAACTTTGAAAAACTAAGAGCATTTCTTATGTATCAAAAGCTGATTAAAGCACACACATCCAAATATTATTTCATCACATACAGTACATAATAAAGGCCAACTTATCACTTTGTCACCGAAAATTGCAATTAAAGGTTAGTTTCCTCATGAACAAAACCTGACTCTATTTGAATGAAAGATACTCATGTTCAGGGATACAAATAACACATGAAAAATGTTTCCACAATATAAAATTTTATTAAATTTTAAAAAAGGTGATGCAAATACATTTTGGAATGAATCCTAACATTTTATTTTGAAAGACAATGAAAAGATAAATTCAAAATATTAAACAAATTCTTAGCATTCATTCAAAATCTTGCAGTGCAGGACATGTTATACAAGCGCTGAAAAAATACCGAGTTACATTTAGCAGTCTACACAAACAGGTATTAAACTGAAAGGACTCTGAGTATTATTCAAACATGCTGTCAAGAATCAACACTTACTGTTGCTAATTATTTTGTAATTTTACACAGTATCTAACTGTAAACTGGGGTTTTCCAAATAAAATTAGCTTTTATTACATACAATTGTAATCTTAAATAATTGATCTGGTGTTTAATACCGCTGTTCAATCTGTATTTCCATATTACAAACCCAGATTTGAATTACTTAGGTGCCTTCTTTGATGTCTGCACTTACGCACATTTAGATGCAATGAATCAACTTTTATAAATCCCAGTTTGTTTTGAATTTCATTCATTCAGTAAAGTTAATTTTATGGAGAAAGTGAAAAAAGGGAGATTTAATAAATACAAAATTGCATTCATGTTTTGTATCAAGTTAGGGGAAAGAACTGGTTTGGTATGGCACATGAATACTTTTCAACCTAATGACATCAATGTATCCCTATGCAATATCAAACTCGTTCTTTCTGCTGACTCAGTACAAAATATGTATGCAAATTTGTCGTTGTGTAGATACATTTAGATGAAGTGAATCAAACTTTTATAAATCCCAGTTTGTTTTGAATTTCATTCATTTAGTAAAGTTAATATTAAGGAGAAAGTGCAAAAAAGGGGGATTTAATAAATACAAAATCGCATTCGTGTTTTGTACCAAGTTTGGGGAAAGAATTGGCTTGGTGTGACATGAATTCTTCTCAACCTAATGACCTCGACGTATCCTTACACCATATCAGACTCATTCTTTCTGCTGACTCAGAATAAAATATGTATGCAGTTTTGTGCATGTATCATTTGAAATTACTTTGAATCAATATCAAAATTTGTATCACAGAACCAAATTAAATCAATACAATACTCTGAATCAATATCAAAAGCTTGTATGCATAGAACTATGTTAAACTGATGCAATATTTGAATCAATATCAAAATTTGTAAGCATAGTATTAAGTTAAATCGATACAATACTTTGAATAAATATCAAAATCTGTATCACAGAACAACATTAAATCAATGCAATGCTCTGAATCAATATTAAAATTTTGCATAGAACTATGTTAAATCAATGCAGTACTTTGAATCAATATTAAAATTTGTATGCATAGAACCATGTTAAATCAATAAAATGTGTCACCAAAGGAAAATACAGTAAATTTCATTATTATATGCTCATATTTTTTTTCTCTGTTAACTTTACATTGTCAGAATTGTGCAATATTTTTCAATGCTGAATGGCTTCATACCTCATGATCTGTGTGTCTAAAAATAGTATTGTTTATTAAGAACTACTTTGTAAACAAACCATGTAAGCGCATGTAATAGACATTTAGCTTTTGGACTGTTATATTTGTTTGTCAATAAACTAAACAAGCTGTTTCATCCATTGGAAAGTAGAGATAATAAAGTTAATGATGTGGACAAGTTTACCAAGTCACAAATGAAACTTTCAAACAAGCAAAGAAATGAATGTTATATTGGCAATGTCCATAACAAATGTGAGAGATGCAGCATTGAAAATATCATTCTGATCATTCAAACAGTTATTTAGGAGAAATGTTATTAACTTTTCTCAAATAGAATGGTTCAGACTATGACCAGTGCTCTCTAGGGTCTATAACAATAGCATAGAAAAGCATCCTGAGGACAAGGACCCATGCATATCTATCAGAGACATGCCATTCCACAAGTCAGTCAAAAGACTGAATTGAGAAAAAAATGCAACTGAATGTCTTGGTAGAAAACTAAGAGCCCCAGAGCCAATAAGCCAAGACAACAAAGAAGTCTTTTTTCCACCAGCTAAATAGACTGTCACACAGCAGCTGCTTTGCAAATTTCCCTGTTTAATGTTTTGTATATAGTGTTTTCGATGTAGGCTAATGATAAAAGCCATAAAGGTCATATACTTATCTGGGTTCCCTTCAACAGAGAGCAAGCGAGAGGGCATAAACATGTTTTCTTTAGCTGGTAAGAAGAATGGCAACAAAATATGCTTAAAATTTTGCATCTTGAATTTCCTCAAAATGTACTTTCTAGGTTCTGCAAACCCAAATTACATGACCCATATCACGGGTTCCAAAACTTGATTCACACTGCAGAATTGTACTGTAATTTCAACTACATTTCCAGCAGATGAATGTGACATTCCACAGCAACTTTTTGAAAATTACAATTAAAAGAATTAATATTTTCCAATATAATGATTCCAAACAATCAATGAAAGAATAGAAACAGAGTTGCATAGATTCCAAATTGGTCCCTCCACTGCTCAAATCTTATGTACATTATATGGAATTGACTCGGCCAATAAATCCAGTGCATCACAAGCAGAAAAGCATGATTTAGTTGGATCGACAGAAAACAAAATCCATTCCAGACTGACTGGAAAAGTTGTTTCAATGCACATTCATTCACATTATGACTCTAAATTTAAATTTTAAGTAGACCAAACTGAGAATTTTTTTTTTTAAAACTCATATTGAGCATGCAACAAAGTTCAAAGGTCACATGGCAATGGTATGAAGATGTTAATGTTGTTACTGTGTACTGATGAATGTACGGTTGTTTATTTACTTTGGAAAACAGTATAAATTGCATTACTTTATTTCTTGCGGTGTATTCTTTTTACTATTAAGCCTTACAGAGAAAAACAAAATGAGTATGTAATAAAAAGGTTACTGCATTTGTATGGGAATATATGAACTCTCTTTTCCAATATTCCACTCCCATGATCATGCAGTATTACTCAGAAAAAACTCATTCATATTTTCCCATACAAATGTAGTAACCTATAATAATTATAGAAACTCATAATTAAAGAAAATGAATTAGATATAAGAATTTTACCAACTTATTCTGAAATCCATTACATACAAAAATTATTAATAAAAGTTAAATTTCTTAAAATTCATTTCCATTCTCAAAGCACAGCAGGTACTTGAATGCCAATAAATTAAGTTTTCATGAAGTTAGATCCAAATGTATGAAGGAGTATTAAGAAAATACATAAATTACTCATGTTAAGGGAGTTTACTTTGCAACGAATTCATAATTTCATGTTCTGTGTGGTAAGCACTGGGACTAATAAAGATTGCTATAAGGTATTGTGGTATATTCTAAAAGTACTTCTTGCTACACTTTTCTGTCCATCCAATTTCTGAACATTGTGGTTATATTTTTAAAGTAGTTCAGGTAAAAATCTGGTACAAATATGAAACAATTTTCATTTCAGCTTCAAACAACAAATTAAAATAGCATTGAGTATTTCAATATTACCCTTTATGAAAATATGAGAAAAATATTTACAAATGTAGGTCATGAACCTGGACATTTTTTTACAGCACTTTCTCGCTACAGAAATTTCAAATTTATATTGATCCTCCAAATTTAATGAAGTACAAGTTCACCATACAATAAAAGGGAGAGAATTCATTAAGTAGTGATAATTAATATTAATTAACTAAAATCACTGATATGAAACCAGTATGGAAAAATTGACTTTATGGGGGGTGTTTCAGACAACATCATTATACACTGATTATGTTGACCGCATAATATTTCATCACCGTAAGAAATATTTCACTTGGAAGTTATTAGGTTTTATGGGAGAGTCACTGTGCAGCAACACAGAATATTGTAAAATAATGTTTGCTATTCAGCGTTTTGCCTGTCATAAAATATCTGATGGTGTGTTACCCAGCAATTCAACATATTTTGAAGTTATAAATGTTATTTAGCATTTTGACACTTTATAAATGCTAAGCAATATTACAGATATGACCTATCATTATTTAACAACTGAGTCTTCACTTAATTCAGTGAATCACAAAAATATAATTAAGTATTTACAATGCACTCTAAAAAGTTTTAATTCTTTTCAAACTTTTCAAGTTTCAGAATTGAAAAATATTTTGACAAATATCAAACCGAATGAAAGTCAAAGTATTACTATTATATGTTCAAGCATATAGTTCATTCACAAGCAATGAAAATGTCCTGAAATAAAAATTTAATACATTTTTACTATGATTATTGAAAAACTCTTTTTGTTTTGCAATTCTGACAGCATTATGTATTGAACTGTGGAATAGCAAGAATTACAGAAAATATGACACATGTGTGTTTAAGTCTTACCTTTACAAGAGTGCTGGCAACAAAATGGGGATATTCTGAAGCTTACATAGTAGCTTTGGTAAATTAACTAACCACTAACAATATATTTAGTCCTCTAGTCTATAATAAACACAGCTCATATTCACAAAGAGAAAAATATATTTATTGACATAAATACATTGAAAAAATACATATTTTCAGACTTTACTTCAAACATAAGATATAAATTTATCAACATTATCTTGTCTTCATTCTTTTCAAGTCACATGACTTATCTACTCACACAGAATATTGATAAATAAAAAAGGAGTAGTCTTCACTTAAAGTCATAACATAATTACGCTTGTTTACAATTGTTGATGTCATTGTTTTGGGTTATGCAACTTTTAAGCACATGATGGGCTATACATGGCAGCAAATATAACTGGTGAAGGAAGAACCTGGGAAAACCCTAGAAAGATCCACAGACCCCCAGTTAGCTACTTGAAAGCTTTCTCACATACCCACATTGGCCAAGGCTGAGACTTGGACCCAGGTGAGATAGCAGTGATCAGTAAAGGTGAGCACTTTAAATCACTCAGCCACATAGGACCACCTTTTACAATTAAAATTGACTCAGACTGCTCTCAGTTATATCATCTTTAGTACAGTATGTTTGTAACAGTAAAATCATCCAGGTAAATGCATCTTTATGTTAGATTATTAACCTGCTAGAAATGTATTTGTCTCTAAAGATATTTCCCATCTATATAAATTACAAAATATTTAACATCTATCAACTGCTACATGTGACTGTACACCAAACACTAATTTTATTGATCACTATGTACAGTTAATACATTTACTGATTTATTGATCACTATGTACAGTTAATACATTTACTGATTTATTGATCACTATGTACAGTTAATACATTTACTGATTTATTGATCACTATGTACAGTTAATACATTTACTGCAGATTTAATGCTCTTGCAACAACGTAGCAAATGACTCTTATCCAAATTTCCCAAATCTCATATAAAGGTTTTACGTGCAGAAGCATGGCTACATTGCACTGGGAAATCATACTGCAGAAATTCCAACATCTCAAACACTTGGAATTACTCCTCCAGAGATTCTACATGAAATCAATGGAAAATGAAATCAACTGAAATAAGAACAAAACAGTCAATCTTCCGCATGCTTATCATTATTATTAAAATTTTGCTAAAGAATTTTGAATAAATCATTCTGTTGTTGGTACTTTTTAAAGTACGGCCAAAATCTCCATGCCATGTGACTTTTTCAATACACATGATTCCACCAGAATATATTTGCTTCTGTAATAAATTATACAGATTTAAGTCACGGGGCATTTCTTATTTCTCAAAAGTCTAAATACTAAAATAAACATTAACTGAGTCCTTTTGCAAAATTTTACACTCGACTAAACCGTGCACCAACTCATTCCTGCCCAACGAAACAGACAGACTAACATGGAAACATGAAAATTTTGCACTTACAGAAAGCAAAACATTTAAACCAACATTCTATGATCCTTGAAACTCAGAAGGATGAAATTATCAGTTATGATAAACAAAATGAATTTATATTTACATAACAAGTGCAAGTCATGTGTCTGAAAAAAAAAAAATGCTAAGATCTGTTGACACCTCAATTCACTTTAGAATTGGCAGCACATTCAACGTGTTAGCTTTCTTGATTAGTGTCATGCAAATTTATTTTATTTTATCTATTTCAAACAAAATATGAAATAGAATAATCAAACTGGAATTCAGAGAAAGAAAAGTTATGATCATATCTATAATGATGTAAGATAAACAGCACCTGCCTTGTTAATACAGAATCCAGCATTATCTTAAATAAGGAAAGATAAAGAGCACCTGCCTTGATAATACAGAATCCAGCACTATCTTAAATGCGAAAAAACAAATTTCGGTCAAGATGGTTATATACAAAGCATACTTCTCAAGGTATGAAAACTCCAAGGAATCATTCAAATGATGAAAAGACACAAAACGGATCAGTATTTATGCGGTGTTAAAAAGAATATGCTGACCAGGCATCAGTGACAGTAACTTGTAATTGATAGAATTTGACTACAATTCCTGTGCAAGGGAAGACCACTGTCATCAACCTTCTAGCTCAGTAAACAACTTTAGTTGCTAAATAAGCTGAAAGATGTGGAGAATGTGTATCTTAGCATTGGCTAGCATTGCAAGTTAGTGGATGTATATAAGATCAGGTAGTGTATTTGAAGAAATGTTAACACATAAGACACCATAGATGACAGTCAGCATGTAATAATTGCTGGACCATACCATAAGCTCACTTGCCCTTATGATCTGATGAGCTAAACCTGAATGAGTTTTCTCTACTTATGGAACTTTGCAACACCCAGATTCTTTGTGTTATTTACATTCTGTGCATATGTATTAAGTTCTTGCAAGAATGTTCCCACTTTAAATTCTAGTATATGTGATGATGTATTCTGGATAGCACTGATTTTTGTCATAGACTACAAACTCTCTGAATAGTTTTCCCATGTCACCAACCACAGAATCAAAATGTCCTTTGGTATGCCTAGTGTTTGCACAGTCATCTTTAAAGCAAGTTCCGCATGGAGGTCTTTTGTATTTGTGGGGATTTGGATCGGTACACACAAAAATATTGCCAAGGACCATTCGCATCAGGAACATTTTCTTTTTGCCAGGTGTTCTTGCTTGTTTTGCATCTGCAAAATAAGAGGAATTGGGCATGTATTTTCTTCCTGAAATTCTGGAATAATGGCTTTAATTAAAAGGCATTTACATACAATAAAGCCTTTCCAAATTAGAGTGATTAAGAAGACTACAAAATGTTGTCCTTTGGGTACATATGTCCTTTATGGAGAGACAGAATATTTATGAAATTGTGAATAAGTTCATGAATCTTGTCCTTTAAAAAAGGGTCTCATTTGTATGAAGGTGTTCACTGAAGCAGATTCACTGTATATAAGAATCATATGCATACAGAGAATCAGAAATGATATACATTTCTAGAAAACATGAATTTAGGTAATTGTGATTGTAGTGTACCAGGAGAAGGCTGATATTGGCAATTGTGAGTGTAGCACAATAAAGGCAGTTTATTTATCGATCGTCATTGCAGCGAGTACCATGTTTTTCACATGATGCAAACTTTTTCTCTGAATATGTGTACTAATTTTATTTTTTCTCAAGGTAGCAGTGGAAACACATTTCATAAATAAACTATTTTAAGCACAATTAATGTTTTGTGGTTGAAAGTTACATGTCAGTATTTCCAGTTCAAAATGGTGTTAATGACAGAATGAACGTAGTAGTAATAAATTTAATGAAAACGTGTTCCCAAATCAGAGCAACTAAACTTAAATCAGTAGGTGAGTATTGTATTACATTAAAGAAATTGGATGTTGAAGTTTGATGATAATTTCAGTGAACGCGTAATGTTGTTCTTGTAGGGTTTAACACCATTTTCTCAGCACAAGATAGGCTATACATAGTGGCCAGTAAAAATGGTGGAGGAAGAACTCAGGGAAAACCCGAGAAAGAACCACCTACCCATGAGAAGCTAGTGGCATGCTTTCTCACATACCCACATTAGCCGAACCAGAGACTCGAACCCACACAGACAAAGGTGAGATGGCAATGATCCATAACAGTGAGCGCTTTAGACCACTCGGCCACTTGGGGCCCCAGTGAATGTGTAATACTCTAAGGGATCAGATGAGATAAAGCATAGGCCATGTGACTGGTCAGTCTTTAGAGAGGTTACAGGATACAAGATGATAACACAGGGTGGGTGCTTGGGTATGTGATCCCAAAGGGTTATACAGGTTCAATGAAACTGTCATCAAACTTCAGCTTGGTAAGCATTGTTTAAATTTTCCAGCTTCACTGAATCTTTTGTATGGAACACAACAAGATGTTTAACGTGCATCTTGTGACGGAAGTGTAGCACAGAAAAACAGGCAAATCGCTTTGTGTCGTGCATCATGAGAATTTATTATGCAAATTCAACTGAACATGGGGGGGCCCAGAGTGGCTGAGTGGTTTAAAGTGCTCAACATTATGGATCACTGCCATCTCATCTCTGTCTGCGTGGGTTTGATTCTCGGGCTCGGCCAATCTGGGTACATGAGAAAGCTTGCCAGTAGCTTCTTGTGGGTCGGTGGTTCTTTCCAGGGTTTTCCCTGGTTCTTCCTCCACTATTTATACTGGCCGCCATGTATAGCCTATCTTGTGCTGAAAAATGGCATTAAAACCTATAACAACAACAAAAACAAACAACAACAACAACTGAACAATAGAAATGCATGTACTAAATTAAAGAACTCTGAGTTAAGCTGATTCAATCAGGTTTACACTGACTGACAAATCTGATAAGACAGGTTTCTGAGGAAGTCAGTCCTTGCTCCAACTAGCTCTTTTGAATGTAGTGGCCGGAGGTACCTTCTCTGAAAAAGTGGGAGCAATGAATGACAAAGAAGTACTATGTAGTATACAATATCAGTATTGATGGCAGCAAGGTGGATTGAATCATCTTACAATAGTATCCCTGTTCACTGCACCAAATGGGGCCGAGAAACTAACAACAGTACTGCAGATGCAATAATGTCAGCATTTCACATGTGAAAGTGGAGAAAGTACCAGGTGTAGCAAGGTTGCCATTTTAAGATGTTAATCTCGATTGCCAGATCATGTTGCCATTTGCAGGAGATCAGTTTGTTGCTGTCACAAGTGGTCATTTGCAGCACAATGGATATTTATCTGGTCCATAACAGACCATGCTGGTGTCAAATGACTCGAGATGTCAGGGCAAAACTAGCCCTTCTGACTGAATTGATTGCTCTGCAGCTCCCTGAGATGAGCTGTACTAACACACCCAAATTTGGAGTCATGAGCTCCAATAAGATGCCCAACTTCAGGCTGGTCATATTATCACTGGATATAATTGCAACAAAGAATGCGAAACTAGCCCTGCCAATCAAAATGACTGCTCTGCATGACATGAGTGACAAGGACATACTCAATATCGGCATTAGAAATCAAATCGACACTGGATATACAGAGGAGCTTAGTAAACCCGGACACCTTCTTTCCCAGTGAATGTGTACGTATTAATGTCATCATACCGCACACATGTACATATATATGCTAACTGTAAATGTGCTGTATATCCAATAATGGTTGAAATAAATTAATGAATACACCTATTGACGTGTTTATTTCACATTATTATAACATGTGCTTGGACATACATGTACAGTAAATATAACATATGCATACAGTAAATATAAGTTTAAACAATTAACATATCGAACACATCACACTATGTACATATACATGTATGTACTGTACATACATTTATTATATCAATTTCCTGAAGAAATCTGTAACCTTTGTTTGCCTGGATTTTATAAGTCATATTTTACAGCTGTTATAGCTGCTAATGAGCTGATAACTGACTTCCCCATTTTATTCTGAAATGAAGCCCTATACTGTCCACAGCTTAAATCAATCAACTGTATTTGTACAGCTAAGCTGTGATTGTTACATACAATTGGCAAACAACAAACAGGCTTAATGACACATCTAATTTATTAACCATATGTTATGTCAAACAGCATGGAAGATTTGTTCCCAGGGTGTTTATTTAATTATTAACACCCCCATCGGCAACTAGCTAAAACAGACATTGTTTATACAATTGCTGGTTACAATATGGTCATGCTTCTTAGTTTTTCCACACACATGATCATGTGATCAATTGATAACTTTAACATACCACTAGAATTTGACCAATTAGAGACTGATACATTGACACACCTCCAAATTTACGTAGGTGAATCTGTGTTATCTGACTGACTTTATTTTCATACATGATATTTCAAATTTTCTTATTTTTGAACAGATTATTTCTGGATTATCACGACAAGTTTTATAGTAATTTTACACTTTGGTCCCTGATTTTAATTTCCGGATCTGGAATGCAGATTTATTGATTAATGGAACAAATTAACGTTTAGGAATTCTGTTCCCATTGAATTATGTCTGGATAGCGAGGTTTCCGGATAAACGGAGTCCAGTTTACTGAGGCTCCTCTGTACTTACAATGTTTTCCACAAGAACAAAACAGTTTTGTTTATCTGTGATGATCTGCCAATAATAATGCATGTCAGCAGCACTGACTGGCGGACCAAAACTTTGCTATAGGAAAAAGTCGTTGTACACATGACGCCAAAATCATGGAAACAGTGCTAATCCGAGTCTGACTGTCTTTTACAGGAGTCTTGAAATGCGAGGAGACATGCTGAACTAATCAAAAAATTACAAATACTTTGTTAGTAGCTAAAACCATGAACTGACCATCACTTTAGACTTATGTACTGACCGTACTCACAACCCATGAACAAGGTAAAACTACCACCATCCAAGACAAATCAGGAAAATGCCTCACGGAAGATCAAGAGATCCATAAGTGATGGACAGAATACTGCTCAGAATTGTACAATCGTAAGACCCAAGGAGATCCAGCAGTTATAAATTGCCCTCAGGCAGAAGAAATGGATGACAACCCCATTCTTCATGAAGAAGTAGAAATTGCAGTTAGGTCACTAAAGAAAGGAAAGTCAGCCGGATTTGAGAATATACCAGCAGAGCTCATTCAAGCAGGAGGAGAAGAGATAGTCACAGTCCTAATAACAATCTGCAACAAGATATGGCAGACAGGAGAATGGCCCACCACATAGACGCAATCTTTGGTCATCGTGCTCCCCAAGAAAGGAAACCTACAGCTATGCCAAAACTACAGAATCATCAGTTTGATCAGTCACCCGAACAAAGTCATGCTGAAAATAATTCTCAACAGACTAAAGTCTCAAGCAGAGAAAATTATTGTTGAAGAGCAGGCAGGCTTCTGAGCAGGAAGGAGCACCACAGAACAAATCTTCATTCTCAGACACCTTTGCGAGAAATAACTTCAGCATCAGCAGAATCTATACCACGTCGTTATAGATTTCAAAAACGCCTTTGATAGGGTATGGCATGCTGCCTTATGGGCAAATATGAGGAAGTACAACATCAGCTCAAACCTGGTGCAGGTTGTTGAGCACCTCTATGAGAAAGCCATCAGTACTGTTCTCATCAATGGCAGCAGAGGAAATTGGTTTCGAACAACAGTTGGAGTCAGACAGGGACGTATACTGTCATCTACACTCTACAACATTTTCCTGGAAAGAATCATGGAGGATGCCTTGCATGACCACAAGGGCACTGTCAGCATCGGATAAAGAATAATCACCAACATTCACTGTGCTGATGATATTGATGGTTTAGCAGGAGATGAAACAGAACTGGCTGACTTGGTTAAATGCCTTTACAGAACCTCCACAGCGTATGGTATGAAGATTAGTGCTAAAAAAACCCAAACTAATGACAAACAACACCAATGGCATCAGTGCAGAAATAAAGGTCAGTGGACAGAAGCTGAAAAGAGTCACAAGCTTCAAGTACTTGGGATCAATTATCACAGATGAGGGCACCAAACCAGAACTACTTTGCTTGATTGCCCAGACAACAGCAGCAGTAACAAGGCTGAGACCAATACGGAAAGATACCACTATTGATTTGGTTCCAAAAGAAGGCTGGAGCACTTGATTGTCATATCCATCTTTCTGTATGCTTGTGAAACATGGACGCTCACATCAGATCTACAAAGAAGGATTCAAACCTTCGAAATGTGGTGCTACCGCAAGATCATGTGAATCTCATACATTGACCATGTAACCAATGAAGAAGTCCACAACAGGATTCAATAATCCATCAGATCCTATGAAGACCTCTTGACCACTGTAAAAAAGAGCAAACTGAAGTGGTACGGTCATGTATCAAGATCATCTGGATTGGCAAAAACAATCTTGTAAGTCACAGAGCGAGGGTGCAGAAGAAGAGGCAGACAGAAAAAGAGGTGGGAAGACAACATTAAGGAGTGGACAGGCATGGGATTTGGAGATTCCCAATGGGCAGTAGAGAACAGGGAAAGATGGAAAGAATTGGTTGTAAAGTCAACTGTGTTGCCCCAACGACCTCTTAGGTTAAGGGATTGATGATAATGATGACTGACCAGCCATGTGGCCGATGCATCATCTTGTAGTGTCCCTAAGGCTATAAAAGATTCAAAGAAATTGAACATCTACTGTTATATTAGAGAAATCCAGTTTGAATGCTGTAGACATAATGGATGGCCAAACAATGGGGTGGGGTATAGTCATCATAAAGATAAGTCATTAAGTTAAATGTAACATAAACCTTGTTACAAACAGCTAACACCTAGCTCTACTATTGCATAATATGCAGGGTTTATAATGTTAGCTTGAAATGGAAAAAGACAGTGTAATAGACCTCAATTGGCCAGAATGGTGCATAGTAAGCCCATGATCTGCCCAACTGTTGCATAGTGTGTAGGTGGATCAGGGACTATGCTGCTACACATAGCTTGAAAAGATAAGGAATAGTGTAACAGTCCCCGATTCACCAGAATAGTGCACAGTAAGCCCATGATCTGCCTGACAGCTGCATAGTGTGTAGACAGATCAGGGTCTATGTTGTTAGCTTGAAATGATAAGGGACATTGTCATAGATCCCCATTTGCCAGACTAGTGCACAGTAAACCCATAATCTGCTAGACTGTTGCAAATCGTGTAGGCAGATCAGAGTCTATGTTGTTAGCTTGAAATGATAAGGTACATTGTAATTGATCCCAGTCTGCCCGACTAGCATACAGTAAACCCATAAACTGCTAGACTGTTGCAAAATGTGTAGGCAGATCAGAGTCTAAGCTCTTAGTTTGAAATTATAAGGAACAGTGTACCAGACCACAGTTTGTTAGACTGGTGCTCAGTAAACCTTGGTAGTACATTCTTGATCACTATTAGTAACACTAAAATTAGTCTGTTAATAGTTTATGTAGTTATATATGGCAGATTTGTACACATAATTATTTAAAAATATTTAATTAGACATTATGCTCTACTAGTTATTAAGTTGCTGTTGGAGACATTTGCAAAAGCAGTTATGTTCTACGAACATGAACATGAGACTGCTTGTCCAGTACTGACCAATCATGCTGCCTCTTTTATTTAAAAAATTGTTGGGCTTCTCTTTCATATATTTTACTGCATAGTTGTTTCAATCACAATTCTTTCAATTAATACCAATCTAGGTCAATGCTGTAAACTTGAAATCATTAGGAGCAGCACTCAAATCTTGATATGCCAGACTATAGCATTTTGTGAATGCCATTCTGGGTCTAGGTTGTAAACTTGAAATTATAAAGGAACAGAATAGAAAACTCATGGTCTGCTAGACTGTAGCATAATATAACAGACATGGGTCTAAGCTGTTGGCTTGAAATCATAAAAACGGCATAATAAATCCCTGATCTGCCAGACTGTATCAACAGGTAAAATAAAATATGTGTTTCTGGTTGGCTGACTGTCCCTGTTTTTCGTTGCTCACCTTAGCACCGTTTTACCCCTGGGGTAAAAAGAAACTTTTAAAAATTTCCAAAATGGATTTGTGTATTTAACTGAACTGCTTTAGCTGAGTACTTGAAGTACATAGTACATTATATATACTAATCATTATACTATATAATTATAATGTTGAAATTTAAAAAAAAACAAAAAAACCTACTAGCTTAATTTTAAAATCAGTGCATTAGGAAACACATTTATTTATTTGCCTAGTGTGACAGCCATTCTGAATCAAGGCTGTTTCCTTGACCTTGTATAGGAACAGCACAATACACTCATGACCTGCCAGATTAGTGCCTAATGTGATAGTTAATCTGGGTCAAAACTTTTAACAGCTGCATGTATATTATACAGAAGTGAATACCACAGATAGATCTAATTTTATTTGTGTACTGGTCTGCAGTATCTGCAGACATGTAAGTTTTACCTGTGTACTGGTCTGCAGATATGGCAGACATATCTAGTTTTACATGTACACTGGTCTGCAGATACTGCAGACATGTCTAGTATCACCTGTGTACTGGTCTGCAGATACTAAAGACATGTGTAGTGTTACCTGTGTGCTGGTCTGCAGATACTAAAGAAAATGTGTAGTGTTACCTGTGTACTGGTCTGAAGATACGGCAGACATATCTAATTTTGCCTGTACATTGGTCTGCAGATACTGCAGACAAGTCTTGTTTTACCTGTACACTGGTCTGCAGATACTGCAGACATGTCTAATTTTACCTGTATACTGGTCTGCAGATAATGCAGACATGTCTTGTTTTACCTGTACACTGGTCTGCAGATGCTGCAGATATGTCTAATTTTACCTGTACACTGGTCTGCAGATAATGCAGACATGTCTAGTTTTACCTGTATACTGGTCTGCTTTTGTAGAGCTTTCAGCACCGTAGACCCCTCCACCAAGCATTGCCTTCTCACTACCAAGACGACAGTCTAGACCATTTTCGCAGATCACATCGATCTTATCCACTTTGGTCCCATGAAAGAAATAATACTCGTTAATCTCTGAGTATATATCTCTTGTCAAGCACTTGCCCACTCTGGAAGTCTTGATGTATCCTTCTCTGCAGCCCTTGACCTTTTCCAGATGTGGAAAGCTTTCCTGTTTTGACTTCCATAATAATTTGAAAATTTCTTGCCTCTTTTTGAAATATAATTCAAATAGTTCTACGTTTTGGACCATTTTGACCTTTAAGACTTTAATACAATTGTGCCGAAGATTGACAGCATCATTTCCTTGGCCAACAAATTGACCCTGCCAAGTATCATCCACCAACCTGACTATTTCTTGGAATGTTGCTGTGTCCACATTCACAAGCTTTGACTTTTTACCTAGATTAAATGAAAAATTTATCTTTAAATTTCACTGAAAACAAAATAATACAAATGCAGAACAAATAAAGAAACTACTTAGTGATGATAGAAGTGGATTTCTCTAGAATAAGAATGACTACCAAAATAGATAGTGACTTATTTATGAAATGAATTAAATAATGGATTATGAGTATAACTTTTGCAAATGAATTGAAATATTCTGACTTTACGGTTGACTGCATCAAAACAGAATGATCAAGCATTTTTATCTCAATGAAAATATTACCAGCAGAACATAAACAAAATTCATGCTCCTGTGATGACCCTTAATCAAAATATTTTTGTTAAAGCCAAATTAAGGATTATAAATCTCCTAAAAGTTCTTATCTAAACTGTTCATTTTTTTTTTATACCTTGCAACATATTTAAAAAGGCTTTACATTACGCAATATTAGTTAGTCTTCCATATTAACATCTGTATATATTTTCAAGTTAGGTACATTTGAAAATATTAATGTCACAACCATAATTAATATAAGAATTATGTACACAATCTGAAAATCATTAAGAACAAAAGAAAACTTATTCCAGAGTGAAAACAAAATGTTTGCACCCTTGAACAAAATGGCTTGACTTCAGATGCAAAAGTTCAATTACAGTAGAATCCTTCTGCAATTATAAAGTCATTAAAATTTTGACTGGCTTGAAAGATCACGACCGAAAATCTTTAAATAGATTTACCTTCATAGCTAGGTATATTCCAAAACTAGAGGAAAATGGGGGACCCTATCACAGCTACCATAAATTTCCTTAGACGAGTGTAAATAGTTTTAAAGTTTCAATACAACACATATAATTCTATTTGTTTGGATTTAGTGTTTCATCTTGAGGAATTAGCCAGTGCACACATTGATTGGTTTGGCAGTGGCATTTTATGACTCTTCTTCAAGCTTCTTATAAAACTTCAGTTTATATTTATGAGCCAACATAACAATTTTTATCAAATTTCTTTTTCCCAAAATGCCACTAAAATGTTAACAAGCTTAGCCAGTCATGGATGTCGCTAATGAAAGACCTGCCAAAAATTATGATTTTAACCTAAGGCTTCTAGAAATGACCTTCAAATTACAGATCTACAAAGCAATGGGCAAAAGCATGAAAATACAATCATTGTGATCAAACCTTCTTGTTATCTGGTCTGCAGCCATGTTTTAAGTCCAGATCTGGATGTTTACATAAACTGAGCGGAATTGGATAGAGAACCAGGCTAACTTGATAGCAGGTACCTCAGGCACTTTTTTTATGTATGTTTATTATGCAAAGCACCTGTGTGATCAAGGTTTTATTTTTAAATTATAATCTGAAAAAGTCATCCAACTAATGAAATACCTTGAAAGCCATTGAAAATCATCTTAAAAAGTCCAAACACTATTGGCATAAAAGAATTAAGAAAGATATTCTGATGCTTAGCCATGTTCAAGAAAAAAATTGGAATGGTGACAAATACATTCATTGGACATCATGTCATTTCAATCTTAGTATTGCCCACAGCTTGAGTGCTGACTATTGCCACCACATGAATTTAAAAAAAATAAAGACTACACTGAGCTGAGAGATCTAGCAAGAAGTATTGGAGTTCTGAACTGCAGTTATTGAAACCAAACTTAATGGTAATTAAGGTCTAAAGTGTATTTTACAAACTTTTACTTGAACATAATTTTGTCTTCACTGTGTCAGATCACATAAACTCAATGATGTAAGCTTACATAACAAGTTGAAGCAAAATCTGATCAGAAAAATATGGCTTCTAGAGTGGTAACAATCTCAGCCAATCAGATGCAAGATCACCTTATTAATATGCATGGAGGTCTCTTTGATATAAATTTGCATCTGAAGTCATCTGAATCTTATCAGATATATATGGCCTCTAGAGTGGTAACAACTAAGCTGTACCAATCTGATGCAGGATGACCTCATTAATATGCACTGCTGTTGCTCAGAATCAAACTTGTCTAAGTTCATGGAAATAAAATCTTGAATAAAATTTAACTTCCCATACTCTATACCTGATAATGTACCCAGAAACCAGGAAATGATATCTTGAACAGTATTACTTCCCATACTCCATATCTGATAATGTACTTAGAAACAAGAAAATCAAATCTTGAATAACATTTGACATCCTATACTCCATACCTGGCAATGCACCCAGAAACTTGGAAATCAAATCTTAAATAACATTATGTCCCCTCCTCCATAAATGATAATGCAACCAGAAATGTGGAAATCAAACTTGTGTAACATTACTTTGCATAATCCACACCTGATAATGTACCCGGAAACTTGGAAATGATATCGTGAATAGCATTATTTCCCATACTCCATACCTGCTAGTGTACTCAGAAACATGGAAATAAAATCTTGAATAACATTTGACATCATATACTCCATACCCGATGATGCACCCAGAAACTTGGAAATCAAATTTGTGAATAACATTACTTCCCATCTCCCATAAATGATAATGCATCAGAAATGTTGAAATCAAATCTTGCATAACATTACTTCCCATATTCGATACCTGATAATGCATCCTTACACTTGGAAATCAAATTTGTGAATCACATTACTTCCTGTCTCCCATAAATGATATCTTAAATAGCAATACTTCCCATATTCCATGCCTGACGATGCACCCAAAAACCTGGAAATCAAATCTTGAATAGCATTATTTCCCATACTCCATACCTGATAATGTAACCAGAAATTTGGAAATGGTGTCTTGCATAACATTACTTCCCATATTCGATACCTGACAATGTGCCCAGACACTTGGAAATGATATCTTGAATAGCATTGCTTCCCATATTCCTACCTGATAATGTAACCAGAAATTTGGAAATCATATCTTGCATAACATTACTTTCCATATTCAATACCTGACAATGTGCCCAGACACTTGGAAATGATATCTTGAATAGCATTGCTTCCCATACTTCATACCTGATAATGTAACCAGAAATTTGGAAATCAAATCTTGCATAACATTACTTTCCATATTCAATACTTGATAATATACCCAGACACTTGGATATGATATCTTGATTAGCATTACTTTCCATATTCCATACCTGATAATGTACCCAGATACCTGGAAATTAAATCTTGAATAGCATTACTTCCCATATTCCATAATGGATAATGTACCCAGAAATTTGGAAATGGTGTCTTGCATAACATTACTTCCCATACTTCATACCTGATAATGTAACTGCAGATTTGGAAATCAGATCCTTAATAACAATATTTCCCATACTCCAGTATTCTGGAGTTTCAGGTTGTTCAAATGTTTTTGACAGCCAGAAATCTGATGATGGACGTTTGTGCTGAGACTTTCTATTCCGTGTGGTTTCACTTGACTCGAACAAAATCTTCAAGATTGCATTATGGGTGGCATAAACTTCCTCCTTCCATCCCTTAAGGATGAACACACCCTTCATAACTACAGAAGAAAAGAGATGGATCATTTTAGTCTTTATCCGTGTCTGTCACAGAATAAGGCAAGAAATAACTTGGTTTCACCTTAGAACGATTTGATCATTTTCGTCGTACATGTGTACAATGCCACCTAGGGTGGATGACTGTTTTCCTAGTTAAGTGACTGAGCTAGCATGCATGTCGTCACAGATCACTTGCGGCGAGAGACACAATAAGCACGGTATGTGCTTGTATTTTACCCTTGCTAATATTCATTCTCCCGTAGATGTAAGGCAAAGTTTCTGTCACAATCGACACATTGGTCTTTTGGGATCTTGTCAAGGAGTGTATGCCCTCCATTTCATTCTACAGCCATAGGGGTAAGTGTTACATTTTTTTTATTTGCAAATATGTAAAGCATGTTCAGTTTTAATGATGTAGTGTGAAATGTTGCCTTTATCACTACGCGGATTTGAAATGTTATGAACTTTTGAACTGTTACAAGTTGCTATTAAGAGTTTAACTTAGTAGCATGTGCTTATAGTTAATTCCATACCTGTTATTACAACCAATTTGGTTTTATTTTAGCTGTGTGTGCGCAGGTGTATCAGGCTGCTGGTCTGGCTGTTTGTATGTCTGTCTGTATGGGGATGGAAGCATGTGCGACCATCAAGGCCATACAGGGATGGAAGTGCTGATCTGTAAACTTGTGTACATGGTGGATCCATGAAGTGGGTGTGTGGCCAATACAAATGTGGGCTAACCCAAGAATTCAGGAGAAGTGAGGTTTGACAATGTGAACCTGGTCAAAATTTCTCATTTACAAGGTTTACAAGTATTTAATGAGTCATATGTTGTTATGAATCGTATGTGCTGTACAAATGACTATACGAGTCACGAGTCAAATGTGTGATACAACAGTTATGTTTATTACAATTGATTATGTTTATTACAATTGATTATGTTGTGTTTCAATTGAATACATGGAACATGTGTTGTGTTTCAATTGAGAACATTTGTGTTACACCTATTTGCATGAGATTATATAAATCTTACCTTTATTACATGAGATTATATGAATTACATCTTGGTTTTACTGTATCATGCGTCTACAATTTTTGAATATGTGAATCACAATTTTGTTTCCCCATTTTTAAATAATTGTATGAACTATTTTTTTTATGTCATAAGGTTTCATAAAGTCACAAATTCATTCACATATAATAAATCTTTGTGTAAAGTAATTGAATGAGTCGTTATGTTTAGAGCTTGAAAGAATCACACTGTATATGTTGTAGAGAATATACATATATTTATTAATTCATTTCATAAACTTCCATCTTTCATCACATTGTGTTTGTGTTGTCATTTAATCCTGGCATCCATTCAGGTCAAATCCTGTTACAATGTCTTACTATTTACCCGTAGCCTCTATTCTTTCATTGTCTTGGCAACAGGGAGCTAACAAATACTGATATAAAATAATGAATAACTTGAAATGACATGGTATTCAATCAAATACTGAAAAACTTGGAATGACATAGCATTAAATGGTATTCAATCAAATACTGAAAAATGTGGAATGACATGGTATTTGATAAAATACTGATGAACTTGGAATGACATGGTATTCAATTAATACTAAATAACTTGAAATGACATGGTATTTAATCAACTACTGAAACACTTGGAATGACATGGTTTAAATCAAATACTGAAAAACTTAAAATCACATGGTATTCAATCAAATACTGAAAAACTTGGAATGACACGGTATTCAATAAAATACTGATTAACTTGAAATGATATGGTATTCAATAAAGAAGTGAATGACTTTAAAATACAATGTATAAAATATAATGAATAAGCTCATTTCTTCTCCTTAACAGTACAAATTTGCATTGAGAAAAAAAATATTGACATCACAAATTTGTCAAAACCAAACTTCTGCATAATTATTGTCTTGCTTGCTATTATAAATGCATAATTCATTCAAACATTTTAATAATGTTGTATAGCTAAACTTGCCCCACCAACTATGATATTAACCAAAGTTTAAAATTACCTCCACTTTGCCTTAGGACCAACAGTGTTATGTGTTGTCACATCACTGCATAAGACAGAGGATGCTTATGGATGGAAGATAAAAGTAAGCAACAACTTTCCCTCACTTGGGGGTTTTCACCATACATATATTAGACCTGTCGGTAAGCAAGTGCATACACAATATCTCTGCTCAAAAAGTAAAAATCTGACAAATCTCATTTTCCTTAAATGTCATTAACTCCAGTCATGATATAAATGAAGGTCAAATTTCATGAAGATGTCTGAAACATTCTGGATGATAATGACTTCTTCAATGTGAGGGAGAGGAATGGATGGATACTGATACTTGATTCTAAAAAATGGGGATAACTCTTACAATGATGATCAGATAGAGCCATTTCTTGTACAAGACAAAATGCCTATTAATGATAAATGAATATACCAATTTTCATAAAGATATATAAAATGGTCAAAGAGACATGAAGCCTCAATTTTCAAAATTGGGGAGATAAATCTAAAAGTTATAATCTGACAAAAGCAAATTTAATATGATACAAGCTCATGTCATGATACAAAGAGAAAATATGGGAGTAGGTTAAGGAGATATTCACCATAGATGAGTACCAAAATGATGGCCAAAAGTCTCAAAAGTGGGGAGATAATTCCAAAAGTTCTCATCTGACAAATGCAAGTCTTACATGAGAGACACTTGTGATGATACAAATGCATATCAAATTCCATAAGGAAATTTAAAATAGCTCTAGAGATGTATGCCAGAGAAGTGTGACTTAACAAATGAATGGATGGACACAAAAATGTAAAAAATGGGGATAACTGTTAAAACATTAGGCAATAACTCAGTAACTAGAAGTGATAAAAACAATATCAAGAATATAGTCCCCAAAGGGTTTAGAGGATATCAAGTATACCAGGGGTCGGCAACCTACGACATGCCCCGTACGAAATTTTTAGGCAGATTCCGCCTGGAGTTTAGATTGATTCAGGGTGGATTCCACCTAAAAACACCAAATTTCAGACAGACTTTAGACGGACTGGGAATACGGCTAAGGTGACAGACTGAATCCGTCTAATAGTTAAGCGTACTATTTCTTATATTCCTCCTAAAGGATAACTGTTAGATGGAAAAGTTCTGCTTGTCCAGTTCATTTTCCTACTTTAAGATGGATTTTGGACTTAGACTGATTTTGGCGTAATTTTGAACTTTATCAAAAGAACTACATTAGCACAGAATCTTTGGACTTAGAAAATTTGGTACAAGGTGGATTTTGGACTTGATCTGATGTTCACTCTGAAAAATAAGTTTATTTTACTTTCTATTAAAATATGCTCTACAACAATCATACCCAAGTGAAAATGTGACTGAAATTTCAGCAAAATCAGAGTGAAAATTTTTTGACATTCATTTAAATGTCCTATTTTTCACTAAAATTATTATATTTTAGGAGATTTTACCAAAATTTCTGAAAATGTCAGTGAAATTTTGTTATTGAAATTTCAATGACTGCCAACATTTTCGAAAATATCAGTGAGAATTTGTGATTGAAATTTCACTGACACTTTCCCAAAAATTCTGAAAGTAATATTTTGTGATTGTAATATGACCTTTCAATAAAAAATATCGCTAAGATATAATAAAATTTATTTTCTGTTTCTTGTACAATTTGAATGATTTTCAGCAACATTTATATTTCCTGTTTCTGATAGCTGTAATTTTATTGTTCATTTTGGGAATAATAACTTCTTTCCAAATCTTTCCTCTTTTTTTGTTTTTAAAAATTGTTGTTGTTGTTGTTGTATTTTTGTTTAACTTCAATTGGATTATACTTCCCTCCAAAAAAGATTGTTTTCTTGTCTTTTGTTTTAAAGCAGAATTTCACGTTTCTCCTGACCTGAATCTGATTATCCTCTATATGGACCCTTTTTTAAATATTGTCTCCAAAACTGTTTTTTTTGATAATACTCTATCGGTCTCATTCCGCAACGAGTTTTCTATTAAGTATTTGTTCCGTATTTTATTTAACAGATGATCGCTATAAAGAGCTTTTTGATTGATCAAAAGATAGTACTTGCCCAATGAATCATCGCGTAATGGAAACTGATGGGAATGAGCATGCTTGCTAAACATGGCGATTCGAATTTTCGAGTGGGATACGAGTTGAGTAACCATTTGAAAAATGTGCGGCAATGAGAATAGCTTGAATGCAAAGTTGATGGGAACGTAGCTGGTCAATCTGTATGAAAACTGAACGCCAGGACTAGCATTTTGCTTTTTGTGCCATAAAGAGCTTAACAGTAGCGGCTAGCATGCTAAATATGTCAAGGAATTGAACCAGGATGATTTCGAGGTTTTATAACTCCAAACTAATTAACTTCCAGAATTTAAGGAGGGACAATGCATAGATCACTGGTGGGAATTGTTTATATTGTTGCCAGATACGCATGTAAACATAAAAGTCATATCTTGGAGGAGTTTTCTTGGCCCACAAATAGAATCATCCTTCAAATTGTTTATATTATCAAAATATTCTAGTTGTGTTAGAATTACGTGTAAAATCAGAGTAATTATATCATGATAAACGTTTGTCACCGCTGCTTATGGAACAAGGACTAAATCAAGAGACCACAACAACATCATAGTCATTAATCAATAATCAAGCCTGCAGTACAACACAGTGACATAAAGCAGGCTCCTAGCATTTCTTTTCTTAATCAACATCTCAAATGGATGTTTTTCTGTCATTTTGCATCATTTTCGCAGTTGAATTTTTCAATGCAAGATAATATTTTATAGTTTATATATATTTATGTGTACACAGATGCCTGTGTATATGTTCCAGGCTTGATAATTTGATTTTTAAAATCATTTAATTATTTAGTGTCTAGCCAGATTCTTCACATCATGTTGTATATACTGTATATAATATATTGTGCATAACAGATAGAAGGCCTCAAGGTAGATTAATTCCGTAACTAAGTGAGTTACCTTCTATAAATAAAGTCTTTATTATTATTATTATTATTATTATTATTATTATTATTATTAACTCCCATATCTCTTGCCTTGGATGTCATATAATTACATCTGTATAATTTTGTTTCATGTACACTGAAATATCACGTTGATTAATGAAGTCCTGTTTTCTTGATATCCAGTATCGCTCTGGTGGCCTAGTGGTTAGAGCATCCGCCTCAGATGCGGGAGGTTGTGGGTTCAATCCCCGGCTGAGTCATACCAAAGACTTATCAAAATGGTACTAACAGCTGCCTCGCTTTGCGCAGAGCATTAAGTGGTAAGTGTTAGGACTGGTTGGCCTGGTGTCCGGATAATGTGATTGGGTGGGACATCATGCTACATGTCTGTGGCATGATGCCCCAGTGCTAGACATCACTATAAACTGCCACACTACAGACATCGTAGCAATATAACCAAAAAATTGTTGAAGCTACGTTAAAAATCCAAATCACACACACACACAATTCATATCCATTATTTATTTGAAACCTTTTGAAATGTCTGAAAAATTCCTGGAACTTCAGTAAAATACTATATAATGATCAAAATTTTAGTGAAATCTCACCAAAGTTATAGTAAACTCTCACAAAACGAAATGTTAGAGATATCAGCAAAACTTAAGTGAAAATTTTGGCTAAAATGTTTGTGAAACCTCACCAGAATTTCGGTGAAAGTTTTGGTCAGAGCTTTGTGAAATCTCACAAATATTTCAGTGAAATTTTAATGAGATATTGCCAAAATGTCAATGAAAGTTTTGGTCAAAATACTTGTGAAATCTCACCAAACTTGAGGTGAAATGAAAAAGACTTAAATGATGCCATCATGGATTAGGTTTTGTATGCAAAAAAGAAAATGAGGACAAGAAAAACCTAATTCTTATTTGATAATTTGTCAAAATAAAATTTATGATCCATTTTAAAAATTATTGGGAATATTTATCATTGATTCCCAATAATGTCTAAGAATCATTAGGCAGTTTAAGAGAAATCTGAAGCAGATTTTTTATTGGATGATATTTATGTAGATATTTTAGGCAGCCTGTTTTTAGACAGAAACCTTAGGCAGATTTTTATTTCAGGTGGAAGTTTCAGGCAGGTTTTTTTTTCCAGGTAGAATTTTATTTCAGGTGGAAATCTTTGATGGATTTTTTTGTTAAGCGGAATCTTAGGGCAACTGATTTGCATATTTTGCCTAAAATTCTGCCAGAAACGAACCTAAAGTCTGCAAGGTGGAATAACATTTTGACATTTTCATTACTGGATGGGTTTCTGCAGGTATTTCCATCTAATTAGGTAGAAGAAAAGATTCTGCCTAGTAACAGACAGAGTAATTTGCATATTTTGAGCTATATTCCACCCTGAATCCACCCTGAATCTGCCTAAAAGTGATAATAAGGGGAATCTAGGCTAAATAAGCGGAATAAACAAATTCCGCTTAGTAGGCGGACTAAACAGATTCCTCCTAGTAATAGACGGAGTAATTTGCATATTTCGGGCCATATTCCACCCTGAATCCACCTAAAATTTATAATAAGTGGAATCCATGGCTTTAGGTGAAATCCGCTTTAAAATTCCACCTGGAATCTGGTTAAAGTCAGGGCGGAAGTTTTCGTACGGGGTATGCCATAAGGTGGCATGTCAAGAGGTTTTGTGTGGCACACAAAGGGCAGCCAAAAATCTCAATTTTAACAGTGTTACTCTCTAACTGGTGGCATACTCTCATTCATTTTGTAATTAATCCTGAAAAAAGTGGCACGTTAAAGTCAAATAGGGTGCTGACTCCTGAAGAATACATTAATGTGTGATGCATGGACAGACAGGCAATTATACTCCTTCCCCCATTTCACTTGCAGAAGATAAAAATAAAAGAAAACCAAACTAAAGAAAAGCCTATGTCAACTGCTGTATCTCTGTAAACAATGCATTTTAATTACATTGTTTTGGAATGAGATTGATTTTGGTGTAATGTGATTCAATCAAATACTAAAGTGTGTGAAGACCAGCTCATAATGGTTAGATGTTTGAAGGCATGTATACGAATTCAACAAATCTTATAACTATGTAAAACATTAACAAATGTTGACACTGTTATGTGACTTGGTGTGGTGAAACCCTTGAAAAAGCGAACAATACTGAAGCTTGCAACCAAAATACAACATTCAAAGCAAGTTAATATTGAACCTGCCATGCAACTGTTTGTGTGGGTGAAATCCTAGCTAAGTTAAACAAGACATATGACTCAATGCCACTATGTGCATGACTTAAACTCTTGCTACAGTAAATAAACCAACACTAAAAAACAAATCCAGGACTTTTTCTACATGGTAGGATTACAGGAAGGGGTGGTCTGTTTAAAATACAATACCCAAGTTTCTCTGTGTTTTATGGAAACATGCTGATGTAACCTGGAAAAAGATGGGGAACACCTCTGTATTGACCAATTATGATGCTAAATAAAGTAGAAAAATTCAAAAGTATTGGCATGGATCATATTACATAAGTCTATGTTGAAAATATATTAAAAACATGATTTGTATTATTATGACTCAAATACAGACCTTTTTTCTGTTTAACACTTGCTTCATGTTTTGACAATATATCCTTTATTTTCTTTTTGTCCTCTGGAGGCAGTTCATGTTTTTTGCTGACTGGTTCACTCTCAAACAGGTAATTCTCCTCCATCTCTTTAGCTAGATTCTTTACACAGTCTAAGCATGACTGCTTGTCTTTGGCAAAAACTTTCAATGTCACAGCTGATTCTTTTGTAGCACCCAATTTAAAAGCATTACATGCAGTTCTTTGCCTTCCTGAACATATAACAAAACTGTTCTATTTTACATGGGTTGATGTAACTACATGTAAAGTCTGACTGCTTAAAGAATTAACACTTGATAAAATTAACAATAAAGAGAAATCACCAAAACATTAATGTGGACAAAATAACTACGAGAACTGGAATTATAATCAGCTATTTTAATGATTATAACTGTAAAAGAATTTATTTTATGCTTTACATACACATTTTCATTTAAATATTACCTCCTAATATAATACAAATACTTATAAAGACCAGAACCCTCTATTATTTCAAACAAAAACTTTTTATTGCTGTACATAATTAATACAAATTTGACTCAAAGATGGCTGCTGTCGAAAGAAACATTTTTCAGTTTCTGCATACACCCATGTAATTTGACAGTCCTGAGGAAACGGGGAGAATGGCATTGCCTGTCATCTTTTAAGTTTAGCCAGATATCAGACATTGCATGACCATGTATTGTGTTCGGACAACTCAACAAAATACCAGATAAAAATATCACTAATGCAGGGACAACATTTTTATTAGTAGTCAGAACATTATACGTATTAAAAAAGAACACGACCATAACAAGAATGGCGGCACACTTTGAAAGTTTTCTTGCAAATTTACCATTGAATTCTGGCAAATTTACCATTGAATTCTGGGAAAGTCATTTAATAAATGCCAACACACATCTTTCTCAAAGTTTATCCATGAATTGTTTCCTACTCAACATATACCTTGTTGCTGATGCAACTGAATATTTTCATTTGGATTCAGTTTCTGTCCTTTCTTGATAGTAGCTCAATAATATGGCTTTAAATAGTCATAAAATTACCGTAGAAACAATACAAATTGAACTTGAAAAGACTTCTTTTTGCCTGATTTTATGTTTATGAGATAACCTCACACAAATCTGTACTTCTGATGATAAAAAAGTTTGCCTATGGAGCTTGCATTCTTAAAAACCTTCAATATTGTTTAATGATAAATTATCAAAGACAGCATATGTGACTAAAACATAATGTCTTTTTCCCACAATGTTAAAATTTTGAAATTATAGTAAATATAAGGAAAATGATTTGCTATAAATGTTATTTATTTTCTGAGTATGCATACCAATTTACAACAGCTTGCCACCACATCTTAGTAATATGTCTCATTAAGGATGGTAAATTAATGCATGGCATATGAGTCAATTTTCCACCCTCATTAGGCTGTGACTGAACAAGTTTGCAATGTGGCAACATGAAGAGAATTTCCAAATCCACTCGACATTCACCAACCCCACCATGATACATGGAGAAATGAAAACCTAATGTAAGGTGATGTATAGGCTGAAATTCAGATCTGTTACATAAAATGCCATTTTCTGAGAAACAAATAAAGATTGAAAGACTGAATGTAATACAGATTTTAGCTTTAGCAGCAGAGAGGGTGAACCCTACAACTTTGTAGAGACTTTATTTTTGAAAATTAAGGGTTCCCTGAAGAAAAAAAACATTTTTGCTTTAATAATGAAAACTTCTTTAATTGACCAGATTTTTTCACAATCTGGTCACGTGCGTATGTCATTCACCCTCTCTGCTGCTATAAATTAACCAAATATTTTATCAAGACCTATTCGATATCTAGATCTTGGATCATGTAGATTTATTGTTATAAATCCAAACGGAACAGCTTGTGCTTTTGAAAAGAAGTTTTTAAATTTAATCATGTCCATGTCGCCTGAACACCAGGTATAATAAATATTCTGTAGAGTATAATTATCTACGCCATTAAACACAACCAAAATATTGCAGTTGTCTCTAATTACTTTTGTAATTTGTGTATATCGCTGGGTAACATAAATCACGTCTGTGTTTTTATGTCTACCTCGAGAAAATATTCTAGCTGGATTAGATTGCTTGTCCAGCATCACATCATCGTATACTACGAGATTATTAATGAATCCATCTAGATCATCTACAGATGGTGCTTCATCAATATCTGTTATAAAATCAATAATATCGTTGCCGTCTTGGTCCAGTAGTTTTGCATTTTTATTAAAATCCTTAAGTACTTCATAACACCTCTGATCATCTACAGATGGTGCTACTAAATACAGTTTGTTCCACTTGAGCCATCGCATTATCAGATTAAGCAGTAATTGCGTCTTTCCACTTCCAGATGGGCCTATTATAATCATTCTGATAGAATTTGGTAACGCTGGATGGTGCTTTACTGGCTCTTGTTTTCGTGTCGCAGAAAAGTCAATTATATCCATATAATAAATAATATGAGTCTATATTGTGTTAGATGCAGAGCACCTACCGATACTACTGAATTAACGACAATAACAACAAAAAATAAAAGACGTGCACTTACAGGCAAGTGTGTGAAATGTGGCACCAAGAAATATAAGTTTATTCCAACAAAGACAGGTGGGGGTGATATCGCTGCTTCGTTAGGAAAATTACCAGGAACTCCATGGGCTAAATATCCCGGTGAGAAACATTTACCGGATATAATTATTGTGGTCCTGGAACTCGTCTTGATATCCAACTCGATGATCAAGATCAACCAAAACCAGGAGAGTATCCAGTAAATAAGATCGATCAAGCGTGTCACGTTCACGATGTCGCGTATAAAAGTAAGGATTTGCAACACCGACATCTTGTGGATGTGAAATTGATTCACGCGTTAAATGCTATACCTAATAAATCTCTCAGAGAAAAATTAGCTAGTTTTCTAGTAAAAACTGCTATGAAAGGTAAACTGGTGCTAGGGGCTGGCAATTAATTATATAACTATCATAATGGAATCTGTTTATTATTCCCCGAGAGGATTCTGGAGAGGTAAGGCAGCGATTAGTAAACTCGCCGAAGCAGCAAAAGTTTCACGTAATGTCGCTGCATCATGGTTAGCACGACAGGCAATATGGCAAATCTTCCTAAGTCCACCTAAAAAAATTCATTACGCGCATTTTGATGTTAGTGTCCCTAATGAAGTTCATCAAGCGGATATACTGTTTTTACCACACGATACCATTAAAACACGTGGACGAAAATCACGCACGTACAAATATGCGTTAACTGTCGTTGACATTGCGAGTAGATATAAAGAAGCGGAGCCATTATCAACAAAGACAACATCTGAAGTTGCATCTGCGTTTGAGTGCATTTATCAACGTGGTGGTCTACGATGGCCACGGTTATTACAAGTTGATCCTGGTAAAGAATTTCTTGGAGTAGTATCATCGCTGATGAAGAAACATAACGTTAAAATCAGACGAGGACATACTGAAATTCATCGTGATCAGGCAATCGTTGAACGATTTAATAGAACACTTGCCGAGCGGTTATTCGGATACCAATACGCAAAGGAAATATCTACTGACCTTAAGTCGGGTGAGCGATCTCGTGAATGGGTTGCAAGATTACCGAGTGTGATAACTGCGTTGAATAATGAAATTACTCGTGCAACTTCCATGAAACCTTCTAATGCGATCAAAAAAAATATATACCCCGTAGCAATGGCTACGGACAACGACGTGAATCTTTCTCTCAACCAGTAATAGGTAATGTAACTGTAAGATATTTATATGAACCTGGCGAACTTGAAGGTGGTAAAAAAAAGAGCAACCGATCCTATCTGGAGCGTGACTACACATAAAATTTCTAGCGTGGTAAGATCCACTGGTAGACTTCCAATATACAGACTAGATTCTACAGCCCCTCAACGTGGATTTGTACGTGAACAATTGCAAATAATTCCTGAGAATACACAATTACCACCAAGTTCAATTTTGTAAACGTCCAGAGCCTCGACGTCGATTACACTCAAGACAGGTCAGCATTACATTTTCACGTGTGTGACCGAGATCACTATTAATTCTGTCTACGGTAAATTGTCTTGGATTCGAATACTGCCATGACATATTACAGTTGCAACTTGCGCAATTATTATTCTGTAGTTGTTTTAGTTTTATAATAAATTCAACATCAATATCAAAATCACGATTATTTTTTTTGTCACACTGCTTATAACCAGATAGTTTTTTTCTTATTACGTCATTATTAACAGTTTGATCATTATTTTCTATAAAATTCATAATAACCCTATGTAGTTGAGATAAACTCCTGACCCTAGAAACTGCGAGATAGACTAAATTTGACCACTCGATCCGATCATCTACAATCCAGATTTTAGTATCAGTTATAGTTAATCCTTGTGACGAGTGAATCGTTATAGCGTATCCTAACGTCCATGGTGATTTATTCATACTCAGCGCATTCTCAACGACATTAATATTGACTAAAATAATATCATTCAAGACAAGATTCTGTATCCTTGGTGGAACCAAGGCACCAGGAATTTCAACATCAATATTCTGTCGTCGAGTATCTGCTGGGCGATAACAGAAAGGTACAGGTAGATCTGAAAACTTTTCTTTATGTAACGTAAATAATTTATCCTGTAGTTCATCACGAACTATCCTTCTACTCGCGACTATTAAATCAGCGGGATTCCATAAAGTCCAAAATTCATTCATAGAAGTCTCTGGAATTACTCCTCGCATTATCTCACATTGTACTCTGTCTGGCTGAAGTCTGATTAATCTTTTAAATTCCTTCAGCGGTTCATCGATAGCTCTATGGTCATCATGTATTTCTTCATAATAATTTACGTTATTCTTTAGCCATTCATGTGGAGACTGTCCAACAAAGGGTGGTGGCTGACCATGATCGCCGCACATAATCACAGCAATATTCTTTGTCAATAACCATTCAAGAAATGTTTTTAGTGTTTCTAACGACACCGTGCATATCTCGTCCCATATAATATATTTAGGTATATATTTTTCACCCATCCGCGATGGGGTCCATGTGTCTCTGCATCATTTAAAGAAACTATGATAAGTACACGATTTTACTCCTCGTTCTTTTATTTCTCTAGCAAGTTTATGTGTAGGTGTCAAAACAATTATATCTGAACTATTATTCATAAATAAATTAATCGCACGAGTTGTTTTACCTGACCCTCCACACCCATTAAGATAAACAGTCTTATGTCTAGCCAGAGGATCGTACACAGATGGTGCAGATGATTTTAATATTTGATTATTATTTTTGTAATATGTCTCCATAATTTCAACATCTGCAGATTCAGAATAACTAAATATATTTTCTTGTTTTATTCTCCATGTCCCCCATTCACCATTACCGAGTTTTAATAAATCTTTATATTTTTTATGTACATAAAATGAATCCGTAGCGACTCTGACGGCGTAACGGGGAAATTTATTTATCATCGATAATAGATTTATAGAAACATATGCCAACATTGAAGATCTTAAATGAGTAAACTGCGGTGACTCGCCATCAAGATAACTCACAATGGTACCTAGTTTCGTTCCATCTGATAAATAAGCATTACATCTGTTTATAAACGTATTTTTCTCAGTTGTATCAGCGATTATAAAATCTAGTTCAGCATCATCCATAATCAATCTTGTACAGTGCCGTTTATAATCGTATGAACCACCTTGAGTAAATTTACCGATTATCTTTCTACCGAGATCCTTTGCAAATTTTTCATCATGCTCGTTCCTGCATTTATTTATTTTAATGATATAATCTTCATCAATATCAGGGAATTCTTTCCTGGTATCATCGATATTAAATCTATTTGGTTCTGGTAACCAAACTTGCTTCTGTGAACTATACGATATAATCGCTTCAGTTACTCTCAACGATATTAAAAATCCAACATCAAGCATATATCGCAATAGTACTATCGGAACCCAACATTTTTCTGAAAAATGTCTTCCAAACCAAGCATAATTAATCGGATGGAGATTTTCTGCAAATTCGAATAATTCTACATGAGCAAATCCGGTTAAGTCAAAATCTGGTAAATGTCCGTTTATCGCAACCCTGGTCATGTCATGTGTAGGATGTTCGAATCTCTTAAAGTATTTAGAACATACTCCATATCCAAGAAAACTCCCAGGATAACACGCTACCATATCAACCGAGATAACATCACTATGGTTGTATTTGGTGTTCCATAATCCACCGTGACCATATTCTACACAGCTTTTCTTGACATCTTCAAGGAATTCCGATCGTGTTGGTTTCCATAAATTTTTTTCCTGAGCGAATTGAGCCGCTACAGATGGAACAGTAAAACAATTATTTAATAATTGTCTAATTTTCACATCATCTGAAGTATATTCACACCAAAGGCGCTGCGCAAGATGTTCCATTTCTACATTAAGAGATTCTGTACGGTAAATATCACCATTAGGCCGTACAAACTGATCGTAATGATCATATTCCGAACTCTGAAATAACCAAACGGATACAGGGTCACTTTTGCTGATATTTTTAATAAAATCAAAGATGTCACCGTTATAAAATTTAACCGTTCTATCTCGTGGAAATATTGTTACTGCTGAGGTCCATGCGTGTGAATTATGATCAATAATATCTATCGGAGCTCCTCTTGATTTATATTTCGATTTATATAAAATCTCTCCTGTCAGCGTTTTTACTATTATTGGGAATTTTAATTTCTTTTCTAGCTCAGCGACATCTTTGATAGACCCTCCGGTATCTTTAACCGACTCTGCCCATGTGTTTATTTTTTTACGTCTTAAATCAGTTAAACCATTACCACGTATCGCGTTTGTAAAGTGTTCTGTAACTCGTTCAGCTACGCAGTTTATTCTTGATATTTTCATCGGTTTGAGATCCGCAACATTAGGTTTATCATTCAGCGGAAATATTCCATATACAACTGCAGTTGCTGGATAACTTTGTATATAGTAGGGTTTATCAATGCCAGTAAGTATTCCGGGCTTAGATTTATTACTCAAAAGAACAATATTACCCCCGGACTGCACACGGACTGGATCACGCTTATCACGAATAATCCAAATATCTTCTTCTGTATTTACAATAAATTTTATTAAAATAAAATATTTTTGATTATCAAGGTGATTAATAATTACTTTTCCTCGTTTGTCATTCATCATATTAGTAACATTTCCAACTCTGAATGTTGACCATGCATGAACTGCACCATCGTCACGAAATTCCTTTTTTGCTTCACGAATACGTTCGGTTACATCCTCATCCGTTAATGCCAGATCCTGCATCGAAGTACTAAATTTATATTCTGATAGTCTATCAAGGTCAAATCTAGCAGGGGAAGGTTCAATAACGGATAATTCCTCCATATTATAATTAGGGCAAGTATATATTTAATTGAACATTAATCTTTTGTATATGATTCAACCAAATCAATGCCACTGGTTAAAAATCGGTTATACGTCTCCGTGTAACAGATCATGCGTGAATGAATATTGTAGTTATCATATGCAATGTGTCAGAAATGGAAGTCTAGGACCAAAACCGTGTATTGTGTGTAGTGCTGGAGTGCGAGGAAAAACTCAATTGTGCGCGCAATGCGGTGGTAAAAAGTACAGAGAGTTGAAACGATATTATGATAAAAAAATAACGCTGACTCTCCTATAAAAACCGAAGAAGATTATTTGGCTAGATTTTCAAAAAACAATGATTTAGACAAATAAATATTATATATAAATGGAACAAAATGAGTTTGTGTCACATCCAATCCTTACTAATTACGAAGCATCTCGTGATGGCGTGATTAGAAACTGCAGATTGAAAAAACCAGTCTGTTGTATTGATAATACTGGTTATCTTAGATTTACTGCTAATGGCAAGAAAAAAAGATATTTATCTCATATATTTACATACGAGTGTTTTTTTGGGCTGATCAAGGATGGGTATGTTTTTGACCACATCAACGGCGATAAGCTTGATAATTCACTTGGAAATCTACGTATTATCACGCAAAGTGAAAACTGTAAGCTTGGAAACACAGGAAGGTGTAAATTATACAGAAAGAGAACTATTAAATCCGTAAATACAGAGACTGGGGAAGAAATTAGTTTTGAATCAATTAATTCTGCTGCCAAATACTTTGACATAGTACCACGATTGGTACAATTTGTCGCAGAAAATATACAAAAATCTTCCTTTTCCAAAAGATTTACACAAAAAATAAATTTTCAATACGTTTAGTCTACCGTATTTTTAATATTACCAAATGATTACTTGATACCTACTGAAACATGGTTGGGATATAATATGAGGTATCCACAATGCGAAACATATCCATGAGAGATACCTACTGAAACGTTAATTTTCCCAAGGATTTTGTTTAGCCATAATTACAGTCACTGACTCTGTCAGGGGTCCACCTTCATCGTCGCTGCTCTCAGCGTCATTATCATTTTTGACAGAATCAGATAGCATAATCTTTCTTAATTGCATTACACGATTATCCACAATCTTTTTTCTTTCGTACTCGTGAGACAGTTCAGATTTAATATTTTCGATCGAACGTGCAAGAGGTGTAAATAGCTTTACTTGATTGTCGTTTACCATAGCACGTGATTCAAGCATGGATTGATAAATTAATTTTATAAATCTGTAGTTTGAAGATAGTGTATATTTATTATCAAATTTTCTCTGTTGCAGTAATTCAAAATCGCACATGATTTTCTGAGGGTCGAAATTATCAGATATTTTTATTCCGTTATGTTTTAGTGTTTTAATAGCACAGATAATATCATTGATGTTTTCATGGTTCATTATATATATATATATATATTTAATATAAAAATAAATATTAGCTCCCATGACTTTTTTTTCGTCAGGGAGCTGTTTTGTGTGTGATATTATGGTTATGAAATATATACAGATGGTTTATGATTTTGATTTTGGACGGCACAAACATAAACTTATCCTAATGATTATATGGTTATGAAATATATACAAATGGTTTATGATTTTGGACGACACAAACATAAACTTATCCTAATGATTGTATGGTTATGAAATATATACAAATGGTTTATGATTTTGGACGGCACAAACATAAACTTATCCTAATGATTGTATGGTTATGAAATATATACAAATGGTGATGACGGGGGAATCTTGTCTACGTCCAACAGATTTTGTACACTCTCCCCCCATACAAAACCCCGGGAGTGTAAAAGGTACACCCCTCAAGGGTGTATGATAGGAGAGTGTATTTTGTCTGTTGTGGATATCGAGGAAATTCTCCGGGTTCCCCCAATTAAATAGCATCAGTCGCAAATGCAAGATAATATCTTTAGCATTTTTGGAGACTCGAACACGCGAGAGTCTGTAGAGCTTCGATCTACGTCCAACCGTCTTACCATTTCGGCCATCGTTCTCTTATCAATAATACAGTTAAATTTAAGTATATATAATATATTTACGCTGTCTCACAGAACTTGTATTACTAATAGAATGTAGAACTGTGCTTCAGTTTTTCAAAATTCATAAAATAATTTGCGCGTATAAGTTATAGTTCGTTAATGTAACAGACAGACGGACTAATACGCTATACACATATATACAACTGGGTTTGTACAGGTAACGTAGTAAGGGAAATAATCGTTCAATTTACTCCGCAGAGAGATAGCCGAGTTATCTCGCTTTATTATATATACAATTGCTTTAATCATAGAAATTTGATTATTATTCATGTATTTACTCATCAGATTATTTTTTTGTCCCCCTGATTAAATAATCAGACGTTCTATGAGCGTATATACAAATTAATATTAAGAGATTCTTGTCTTAGATCCAAAATGTTTCCTGCCTGGTCAGTGAGTTTGAAATTTATTCTTGTCAGAAATGGATTATGAACTCGCAGGTATACGGGGTTAATTGGTTCTGATACAATTAACGAACCGGGAGGGACCAACGGACTAAAACTGAATAATATATACCCTTGCTGAGCTTGGCTAGATTTAGAAAGATCTACCTGATAGCTACCTTCAATAACATCACATACCAGATTGATTGCAATTGTTGTTGTTATGTTTACAATGTCCGGCGATATATGTCTACCGGCACCAAAGGGATTGTTATTGTGTTTTAGTATAACCGGTGGTGGGGCTATTTTTTTCCACGATTCAATTACTCCGGATAATATTCTTCAATAAGATCACTTAATGATTTCTTCATTTCAGCGTTATTTAAATCTGGTATAACAAATGTTTGTAAATCTTTTTCTGTTATTTTATAATGATTAAGAAATAATTGCTTCAAATTTGGTCTTGTGTAAGGACTATCTAATTCAGTAGTTGTAGCTTTCATAATACTTCGATCGGCGATATATAAATCGAATAAGATACCATTTAAGTGTTTTATTGACTCGATTATTTGCTGCTTTACACTTTCATTATAATGTTGTGATAATGAAATAAGTAAATTTCTTAAATCATTAAACGTTTTATCGTATTCAGGTTTAAGAGTATCTAAAAACCATTTAATAAATTTTTCATCAACACTATCTCGATCTCGCGCCCCTGGCATCTTGATAATAGTAAATATTGATCTAATTATCTTGGGGATCCTTTTACCGTCAAAATCGGTAAAGTAGTATGTATCATCGTTTGGATCATTTTTAAATGCTATATAATTCCATGGATATTTATTTCGATATTCTGGATTTTTAATGAATTTTTCTTCACTCGTTTTAAACTCATTTTTAGTTGGTTCTGAAACTCCATTATAAACAGGTGCGACTTCAGGCCATCCTAACACTGATCTGATCGAACTTTGATAAATATCTACGAGGTAATCAGGAGAATTTATTTCAATCACCGCTGATAGTGTTGGTTCATGAACAGTAATCGCTATTTTAGATTCTTTCCCTGTGATAGATTTAATTCTGCGTTGGAACTCATCATTAATCTGTTCTATTTGATAACTGCCCGTTGAAATTCCAACAACTTGCCAATCAGGTGTTCCATCTGGTTTATTTTTATTCGCAAATACCAGTGAATTATTTGGTTGTTGTCCACCAAACGGTTTTGATCTAATATTAGGCCAACTATAATAAACTCGTAATTGCGCTAATGCTATTTCCTTTGCTGGAATTGCAGTCGGAAAATTAACGCTAAATTCAGGATTTTTTGAACTTAATGATATCATAGTAGTTTTTGACGGCGTTGTATTAGCTACGATCTGCTGAAGTAATTGCGACTCTGACATTATTATTATCGTTATTATTTAATTCTCCATCTTTCCGTTATTGTCACTAGCGATTATGAATGCTTCATCGTAGGTTTTCATTATCGTTACGAACTCCTCATCGGATATTTTACCATCACTGAGATACGCTGAAATATATGAACATAATTTAGTGTATGCGGCTGTTGCTGTGTGTAATTTCATCACGTACTCGTTTAGTTTATCATTCGTACACGTAGATATTTTTTTAGAGATAATACTGAAAATACCTGCACATGTTGTTGCCGTTGAAACTATAATTGTTACAACTGCAGGCACTGTCATCGTTGTTGTTGATAATAATAATCCAGTTCCAGCAATAACAGCAGAAACCGAGTATACCATTATATCAATAACGACCATACGTCGACAATATTTTTTTACCTTTATCGTGTAATCGTCGATGATATTTTTTAGTTTAGTTTGACACTCACATACTTGAGCGTATCTGTGACGTTGAGCGTCGATAAATGACTCTTGATTCATTATACTTATCTAGGTAACTAATTGAGGAGTTTCAGCTACAAACTCAATACACCACCAATAATCTGCTGTGGTTAACTTTTTATCATTCGCTATTAGCATAAACGTTTCCTCGACATCTTTGTTTAACACTATAGACACAGTTCCAGAAAAACTATCGGTTGAATGACGCCATGTAAATGTGGTAAATATAGTAAATTTTTCAGCACAAAATATAGATAATCTGTATACACCAGTGACCTCTGCGGTATGTTTAAGGGTGTTATTTTCCGGTGTCCATGTTGCTTTTCCTGATGCTACTGTGTACACGATATTAATGATCTGCTTGTGAGGAATTTTAACGAGATTAGTTTTTTGAATAATGTTAGGAATACCACTAATGATATCGTTGAGTCTTGCGTTAATGTCAGCGAGATTAATAATAACAGTTGGTGGAGTTCCAAAAAAATCATTAATATTTCTGTTTACATTTCTACGAAAATTTAGAAATGTTTGTATGTGATTATTATATTCAGTTCTAAATGCAGTAATTCCATCATTGATAGTCGTTAATGAAGTAGTTATTGGAATTTCCCTATCGTCGACGTATTTCTTCGTTGCAGCGTCGAAATCTGTTTCTGGTGTTCTGAGATTATTAATACCATTACTATTCATGTTGAGAAATGCACGCATTATACCACCGCGCACTGACACGTATTTGGATTCTTGATCATCGACGTATTTTTTTGTTGCTGCGTCTGTATCTGCGATTGGATCTCCAAGATATGTAATTTTTCTTCCTGACATAATAATGTCACCGGTAAATACATCACCAGTTTTCTTAACATAATCGTTAACCGACTTACCGGAATCCTGTATTTTACCATGATCAGTGAAAGTAACGACATTATTAACAACCGCGTTTGGAATTCGTACAAGAACATCTAGTAGTTGTATGTTACTCGTTTTTAATTGTCCTTGTTTGTCCTGAAAAACGACGACTTCATTTTGATCCACACTCGTGATATTTAATAAATCATCGATTTCATTTCTGAGCTGATCAAGAGTTGCATATTTAGATAAATCGACCTTCTGAGCTCTACCTGAGGATCTTCCATAAATATCTACCATTATATTTACTGATATCTGTTTAAGTGTTATGACGTAGTGTAGTGAACGCGTGTACGACTTTATGAGGTGGTGCTGTTGATTTTGATACAGCATCAAGCATAGCGAGGGTTTCACGACCGCATATTGGAGGATCAGTTATTTTTTGTGTTGGTAGCGTTGAATACCAGATTGGAATATCACCGGTAACGTACTTTAAAAATTCTTTTGGTGGTGCTAATCCATACGAATCGAAATAAATAATTCCGCGTGGATCAATTGCATATCCGACCCAGTGCGTGCCTGGGCCAGAGTTTTTATCGAGATTAATGATACCGGTTTCAATATTGTTTGGTTTTTTTGGTAATTGATCGCGCATAAAAACACCTCTGAAATTTTTTATTTTTAATTGCTTAGCAGCATTAGGTAAATCAAAATTGGACATGGGTGTTATTAGTAAACTGTCCCTGGTAATCTTAGACCCTTTCCGTACCAGTGTGGGGTCCCTGGTAATCTTAGACCTCTTCCCTTTTTTTTGATTCCTTGTCCAGTAGCTTTCTTTAATGCCATTCCAGCAGCAGTTCCAACAGCACCTAATGCAGCTGCTTTTGCAACAGCTGGGGCTGCAGCGGCTATTAATGCTGGTATTGCTGCAAGAAGCGGAAATATACCACCCGTTTTAGCAATATCTTTGATGGCGCCCACAGAAAGATTAAGTTTGACGCCTTTATTTGATTTTTTAGAGTCATTGAAGTTTCTGAACTGACGCTCGGTCAACGATAGTTTATTTGCACCGGTCATCTGTTCTCGCTTTAGCGATATTTTTATTCCACAATTATTTTTTGATGCTGATTGTAGCCTTTTAATCTGACCAGGAGTCAGACTCACACTAACGTGATGATATGACATTATAATTATTATGAACGATCTAATTACATGTTTTCTACTGGGCATCAATAACTCTCATTCGTCCACCAACACCTTCGAGTAACATCGATTTATCGCTGAGTATAATAGCGATTGCTCTATAACCACCAGGAATAACTGGTGGACCGGCTACTCTTGGTGGTGACCGTGCTACATGAGCTCGAAAATGTATATCAACTACTGATTGTCTGAACAAATCTAAGTGTTCTAGTGAGAAGTAATAAATCGGATACAGTGTTGTAAAATCACGCTGAGATATCTGTAACCCAGAATCAACATTCTGATCACGCCCCATGAACGTCATCAGACGATGATATGCACGTGCTACATGATTTTGATCGAAATTTAACAAAATATCCTCAGATGGTTCTTGATGTCCATTAATCCTCAAAGAAACTTCACTAACTCCAAGCGTATCAAACACCATTGGATTTCGTTCCTGTGAGTTTATTCTGGCATTTTCTTGAAACGCGATAAATATATGCCGTGGTGCTGACACTCCCTGCTGTGATGCTATCTGCCATGTAAATAAACCAGCAACAGCACCTTGAGTACTATCTGTGGTCATAGTCAACCATGACAACATTGATTTACCACCACTGTCCATGAAAGAAAGTAATCGTTGTTCTTCGGTAATCGATGGGGTCATTGTTGGCATCCACAGGGAAAGTTTTGTCAGTATTACTTT